>OY804594.1:73032077-73314577 GCA_963680895.1 Fragum sueziense | reverse complement strand
CCCAAACAAGTGTCATATCTCTGTTTCTACTGATGCTATTGCTCTGGAACTTTGTATAGGCCTATGCTTCCGTGACCATAATATTTGCCTCTAGGCAAAGATACATTACTCACTGACAATTAATTTTTACCCTTTTAACCATTTCCCAAACGGCAACATTTTAGGGTGATCCACTTAAAAAACTGCCACAAGTGACAAAATGGATGATATTAAAGATAGAATTTGTGTTAAATATGGCATAGAAAATATTGAGACAAAAGGAGAAACTGCTGGTCATCAGCAGTTTCTTCTTTTGTTTCAATGTTTTCCCAAGCCGTATCAAGTAGGGACGTCAAAACCAGGTCCTGTTTGGGAAAGGGTTAACCCCTTTGAATTTTTTCCACTATACACCTCTTGATAGTCACACTTTTCTGTCCACCGACAGTTATTGTTTTCTTTTATCCCAAACTTTCATTTGGAATTTCTCTTGATTATTCCAGCCGATCATGGCGATGTTCCGCCCTCATCCAGATGCCAGCATGCGAGTTTTATTCAACTTTCTTCACTGGTTTGTGGGGACATCGGCACATATACTGTCAGGTAACCATCTCTATCACCAACCTATTGAACAACATGAATTATAGTCAAGATATTCTGTCAAAACCTCGTAACTTTAAATTGAAGTTATGAGGATTTAGAAGAAAAGTAACGATCACATTATATGATCGCATTATATTGCCCTTTGAAAAATATCTCAAAGGAAGAGTTGTTCCAGTAGATTTAAATTAGAAAGGCGTTACTTATCATTTAGGTCATTCATAACGCAAATTTGCACTATTTGCATTTTGAACGCCTCAAAGATGGACGTAGCCTATTGTGGTATCATCTTTGTTCCCCAGTCTGTCCTGGTAACGTCCATATGCATGCCCAAAACTTGTAACACACTGTATCTTCTATATTTCAACGAACTTAGATAGCCTATGGTAAAATTTCTTGTAACTGTAGCCCTTCCTCTCTTTCTGTGCAGATTTGCACTGGGTCTTTACATAATGTTCCAAGTTGCCTACTTTGTGTAATATCAACAGCTTTTTATATTTTTAGGCTGTGTTGCAGGAAAAATACTTTACTGGTTTATGCGACCCTCTCTTAGATTTGTTGATAGATTTGCACAAAATTTTAAAAGAATTTTGCAGTGTACATAATAAACACATGCCCAATTACAGTTTGTTAACCCATTACCACACAATGACTCTTTTTGACTCCCTACAAGATAATGGCTTTAAAAACATTGTGGAAAATGAAGAAATTGCTTGTGACAAGCAATTTCTTCATTTCCCACAATGTTTTCTACACAAAATGACAAAAAAGTTTAAAATTCATTGACTTGAAATTGTCGTCTGCAAAGTCTTTGAATTTGGACCAGTCTAAAATTTTGTTGTTTGGTAATGGGTTAAACCTGTCCTTTATTACAGCAATGGCGATCGTGATGGGTGTTACACTCGGTAAATCTTCAGTCCCGTTCTACGTGGTGTGGATAGTTGTAGCCTGGGCCGGGTACCAGGCTGTGTTTGTGTTGTTCATGGAGTTACATGAGTGTGCTATAGGCTCTTCTGGTAAGTATTGATTGTCCGTCTGATCGTCCGTGTGTCTGTATGTATATATGCATGATTGTGTGTCTGTATGTGTGTGTATATCGATAGTGGTAGCCTGGGCCGGGTACCAGGCTGTGTTTGTGCTCTTCATGGAGTTACATGAATTAGTCCTAGCTGGTTGCGACTGTTAAGGATAGCAAATGTAAAATCATTCAAAGTCACTTTTCAAGGTACAGCATGGCATAAACAATAGAAATTACTTCATAATGTTTAAAACTACCTATATGTTACTGAAATATTGCTTTGTCTACTAAATTATGCCTTTGAAACATGTTTTCATTTCAACTGGCGAGCGAGTCGGCCATCTTGATTTTGGTCATGGCTGTTGGAAATTTGGTTTGATTTGAATAAAACAAGATGAAATTTTATTTCAAAATTATACTGAAGTGAAAAACAATTGATTTATCTTTCAATCCATGCCAATTTTAGATCAAAATTTCGATTTTAGACATAGCAGTTTGAGGGCTAAACATCGACGTTTTCCGCATTGCGGAAGTGCTATATACAAAATGGCGTATCTGATAAGACCGGACAATGAAATATGTCCGGGCTTATAGATAGAACTATACATGAATGTGCTAAAGGCTCATCTGGTAAGTATTGCTCGTCTGTGTCTGTCTGTATGTCCGTCTATTTGTAATGCTATCTGTTTGTTTGCCTGGATCCAGTTGCCTGGAATTGGTAATATGGTATCAGGATGTGGTGTATTATATCTTTAGGCTCATCTGGTCTGCGTGTATGTCCATGCGCATCTATTTCAATTTGTTATAATATCGGTGTACGATGATGGTTACTAAAATATGAAATAATCCGTCAAAGCGGTACATGTGTTCTGTAAAATTGCAATAATTGACTTTTTCATTTCAAGGAGAAAACATTTCCACCACAAGGCAGATAAAGAAAAGTCTTTTAAATGTTTAGAAACTTCAGTAGAGCTCAAAACATTATTTGAATAGCATGTTGTTTGTTTACATTTTCCAGCCAGTAAATACAACAAGGACGGCGTGGAGATGGATCCTCCCGGAAGTGCATTCAAGACTGGTTCCCTGATTCTTCACGTGTTGATAATTACCGGACTGACAGTCGCGTGTATTGTGCTGGTCGCCATCAACTGATACCCAGTCAAACAGATAAAAATGGCGATATGTTTTTGAGAAGTTTCGAGTCCAAGATACAATAAGAACGCGGACGATGCCTTATGTAAATCACGATATCGATGCTCTTCAACGAAAACCTCATAACTACAGCTTTAATCAAGCTGCAGTTACGAGGTGTTTGTTGAAAAGCGACGGAATATATGCTATTGCCAATAAATTTGTGATCAGTTTACTAACACAATAATTATTGTTCATAAATGATGACTCAAAATCCAGGTTTTTTGGTAAACTAGCAATGATCTAATTCATCTTTGCTTTATATCTTATAACTAGAAGCAATCAATCAAAGACCTTTTCGTTTTAACCATTCCCAACATTGGCTATTTTTGACTCCCCGAAAACTAACGACTTTGAAAAGCATTGTAGAAAATAAAAAATGCTTTCTACTCAAAAAGACAAAAGAAATGATCAAATTCGATTCACTTGAAATTGTCGTTTGCAACATCTTTGGAATTGGACCGCCCTGAAATTTGGTCATTTGGGAATGCTGTAACTGTTATGCCAGGAGTCAAGTGGTATCAAATTAGATATGTTGTACGCTTCATTGTTTGCCAAGACTCACCTCTGACTTTTCCATGTATACCGTACGGATCCTATTCCGATGTTTATATTTTTACCAACTGTTCTTTTGTAAATATTTTTATACTATTTTTGTACGTTTTATTGCTGGGCAGGTACCGTTTTCATATTTTATGTCTTTTATCTTTTAATGTTTTATATAAAAAATAGCATATTTAAACTACTTGCAAAATTTAACTGTTTTAACTTACATTATCACAAAAAAAAACCAAACGAAAAGATACTTAATGAATATTTACTAGTTTCAATATCGTAGGATAAAATCTGAAAAGAAGGTATATGAATGGAATTTACGACAATTTGTTGAAAAGCGACGAAATATAGGATAGTGCCAATAATGATAGTGAAAAGAAGCAATGATTAATGCTTTCGTTGATTTCATTTTTCGTCTTTTTGTAAATTTTATTGGAATGTACTTTGATTCAAAATCAACTGAGAAAATATAATTGTCAATAAATCACTTATTATTTTTAAAGAGGTTTCTCTCTTCTTTTTATTTTCCCGCTTTTCGTGTTTAGCTATTTGAATAGTCTGTGGGGATTTGTTCAGTTTTGAAGAACTGAACTACCATCCGATGAGTTGTTGGTTCATTTAATTTTTTTCCCAAAACGCCCTGTCATTAAAGTGACATTTCACAATGATTTGTACATAAATCTTACTTTTATTTTATCTGTAAGAGCATATTTTGTTATGAAAATTCTGAAAATTTGAAGCCAAAATATTGAACCGTTTACGAGAAATATATATTTTTGTGTTAAGATTAAACAAATTGTTTTTGACAACAGTTCAGATTTATATAGAATTTGTCATTTCGGCCTCAACTTTAAAGGCGTATTTTTCGCTTATAAATAACAACTTAAAAAAACTGATAGTATTTCTATGCATTAGAATAAACAATCTTTGTATCAAGACATACTTTTAAAAAATGAAATGAATGTGAAATGTCACTTTAACGTTCGAAATAGAAGAAAAATGGAGAACATTGAGACAATAGTAGAAAATGCTTAAAATCTGCATCTGTGGTATTTCCTCCGCGTTTTCTGCGTCATATCGTACACAAGTTCAACCTTTACCAACAGTTACTGCCCTCTGTAGTAGCTTTCAAATGGCAATGAATTTTGTGCTAAAAATAGAATTGGTTTGCCGTTATGTTTTGATAAACCGTCGGTGTTGTTATAAAATCCCGTAACTACGGCTTGAATAAAAAAAAAATACTATTTGTTTGTCCGAAAATACGTCACGATTAACTAGATAAAATCGTCCGCTATTGTAGCAAACTAAGAGATATTTACTTATGTAGTCTTTCGATTGAAGCAAAGTCAAAATGAAATACAATAGGGAACGATTTTATCCATCTAACTGTGACGTAATATCGGACAAACAATAGTATTTTCGTTGGTGTTGTTAAAGATCTCGTGACTACGGCTTGATTTCAGCCGTAGTTACGAGATTATATATCAACACTGACGATGTATCAAAACATAACGGTAAACTAAGTATATTTTAGCAAAGAATTCATTGCTATTGAACGTAGGCTAAGACTGCCCTAAGTCTGAACCCAAGTTTGGATTTATTACATGCATTTCACAAAATGGAGACTCCATCGGTTACGCTACGGTCGAACATGTTATATAGCTACGTGCATTTATGGATGGCGTCACATGGTGTCGTATTCACATTCTGTTCTAGATTGACTGCGCATACTTCTTAATTGCATATCGAGAAATCTGATTAGACGAGGCGCATACATCGACCAATCGGATCAATATTTGTGTAATTCAAGACTGACTGGTAATTAAATATTTCCTCATAGACTAACACCCCAGATGTTGCATATCGCACAACTCATTCACTTTCCTATGGCAATGAATCTTTAGCTAGAAATAGACTGGGTTTACGATTATGCTAAAGAATAAATCGCCGGTGTTGTTGTAAGATTTCGTAACTACGGCTTTAATCAAGCCGTAGTTACGAGATTTTATAACCACACCAACGATATACTATTGTTTGTCCGAAATGATGTCACTGTTTACTAGATAAAATCATTCCCAATCGAACGTTTCACTGTAATATTGAGTGTAACAGCAGATGTTACGTACAGAATAGATCGACACCGATATATTCACGACAAGGAATCACAAAACACAACGTTTTCTATATTCACGGTGTATAATCACGTGACTCAGAATTTCCGATAATCTTCAATATCTTTTTTAAGGTTTACGAACTGAGAATGAAATGCAGAGCTAGAGATGAAATTTGAAAAGTGCCAGTAATTCCTAATCTGTGTTACATTTCCCTTCCAAATACAAATATAAGCATTTTGTATGGATTAGAATTTTTAATTAATGCATACTTATGGAAATATTTGACCAAAATGTTCAAAATTACCTCCCTTGCATATGAAAATAGAGTAAAACAATATTTGTAAATTATTATCTTCTTGTAGCATAATCTTGAAATCCGGCCTGGTGAATCAACTTGTGTGAAGTGTATTTACAAGTGTGTGTAATTTGATGCATTTCGTATGGCTAGAAAGTGGTGTTTTCATTCTCAGTTCGTAAACCTTAATGCTTGACCAATTTGAATTCGGTTTGAAGCGGGGAACGTGGGAAAATGCCAGGAATAAGCATGTTGGATTTATTTTTTTGGTTTATGTTCAACAACTTTTTTTATCAGTTGATTTTTCAAAAATCAACAACGTCCATCTAATGCGTGACGTCTGTCCACATTATCTGCTTCAAACCGAATTCAAATCGGTCGAGTATTTGCAAAATTATTGAAGATTTTCTGAAAATATTGTATCACGTGATTATCCACCGTGATATTTATCAATGACTCTGTCAATATATGGCCGATTTAAAAAAGGTTTAAAGCAGAGAAAATGGAGGGAAACCAGGGATTTGCTGGATACGAAGGATCTTTTAAACATCACCTGATAAAAAAGGTCATTGACGAGAAAGCAAAAATTTGGTTGGTTCGGGTGTTGTTGAAAAGATACGCCAAATCCAAATCTTCGTCTTCTCTGCTTCAATGTTTTCCGAATCGCTGATATATTAACGACTCTATTGACAAGTATTGAAATGCTGTGTCACATGATTCCCCCGTAGTGATATTGCAGATAGATTGTGTTTGCTGAGTCCATTTGAAGATTTTTCCAAACTAGACTTAAAATTGAGAAAAAAGAAGATAATATTGATAATTTCTTTTCCCTCAATATTTAGTTTAACCCTTTTATCATTTAAAAGCTGCTGCAGGTTACAAATTTGATGTTGATAAAGACATAAGCTATACAGAATATATTACAGAAAATATTGAGGCAAAAGGAGAAAATGCTGTTCATCAGCATTTTCTCTTTTTTTTTTTTGCCTCAATATTTTCCCACTCCTATTCTTTGATGGATGTCAAAACCAGATTTTCTTTGGGAAGAGGTTAATATATCATACAAAATGTCTGCTTTTGGTAACAGAAATTATGTCGTCTGCCACTCCTGTGAATTTGAAGCACCATGAAATTGCTATCTTAAGGGTTGATATTGGTTATCATGAAACTGTGAGGGAGCTACATGATCAGACTGTGTGGTCATAAATGCCACGAAAGATTTTTTGTCCAGATCTTGGCGCATTTATTAATTTTGTATTCTTTATCAAAAGGAAAAAGGTTCGGGTTGGTGTATTTCGTGTAAGCCGACGAAGATTTAGAAATATCAAACAGAAAAAGCATTCTGAAGTATTGCAAAACAATACCAAGTCCCCTACCGGCTTTAGATATGTGTTAAGAAAAAGAAGCCCCCAAAAAATTCAAAAGTCCAGCATCCGTATCTTCCTCAAAAACCACTGGACCGGAATGAAACTCAACCTTGTTCTGTAACTTATCAATGCGGGTCTACATACCAAAAATCTGCTCAATAGCTGCAATCATTAAGAAAAACGTCTGGAAAACTTATTTCTCAGAAATTTTCTAAGTCCAGCATCCATATTTTCCCCAAAAATCACTGGACCGGAACGAAACGAACACTCGTTCTGTATCTCATCCATATGTGTTCATATTCCGAAAATCAGCTCAATACCTGCAAGCGTTTAGAAAAAAAGTCTGGAAAACTGTAATTTCCCAGTAATTTTCTAAGTCCAGCATCCATAATATCTTCCTCAAAAATCACTGGACCGGAACGAAACTCATACTTGTTCTGTAACTCATCAATGCGGGTCTACATACCAAAAATCAGCTCAATAGCTGCCAGCAATAAGAAAAAAGTCTGGAAAACTGTGATTTCCCAGAAATTTTCTAAGTCCAGCATCCATATCTTCCCCAAAAAAATCACTGGACCGGAACGAAACTCAAACTTGTTCTGTAACTCATCAATGCGGGTCTACATACCATAAATCAGCTCAATAGCTGCCAGCATTGAGAAAAAAAGTCTGGAAAACTGTAATTTCCCAGAAATTTATAAGTCCAGCATCCATATCTTCCCCAAAAAATCACTGGACTGGAACGAAACTAAAACTTGTTCTGTAACTCATCAATGCGGGTCTACATACCATAAATCAGCTCAATAGCTGCCAGCATTGAGAAAAAAAGTCTGGAAAACTGTAATTTCCCAGAAATTTTCTAAGTCCAGCATCCATATCTTCCCCAAAAAATCACTGGACCGGAACGAATCTCAAATTTGTTCTGTAACTCATCAATGCGGGTCTACATACCGAAAATCAGCTCAATAGCTGCCAGCATTGAGAAAAAAGTCTGGAAAACTGTAATTTCCCAGAAATTTTCTAAGTCCAGCATCCATATCTTCCCCAAAAATCACTGGACCGAAACGAAACTCAAACTTGATCTGTAACTCATCATTGCGGGTCTACATACCAAAAATCAGCCCAAAAGCTGCCAGCATTGAGAAAAAAGTCTGGAAAACTGTAATTTCCCAGAAATTTTCTAAGTCCAGCATCCATATCTTCCCTAAAAATCACTGGACCGGAACGAAACTCAAACTTGTTCTGTAACTCATCAATGCGGGTCTACATACCAAAAATCAGCCCAATAGCTGCCAACATTAAGAAAAAAAGTCTGGAAAACTGTAATTTCCCAGAAATTTTCTAAGTCCAGCATCCATATCTTCCCTAAAATTCACTGGACCGGAACGAAACTCAAACTTGTTCTGTAACTCATCAATGCGGGTCTACATACCAAAAATCAGCTCAATAGCTGCCAGCATTAAGAAAAAAAGTCTGGAAAACTGTAATTTCCCAGAAATTTTCTAAGTCCAGCATCCATATCTTCCTCAAAAATCACTGGACCGGAACGAAACTAAAACTTGTTCTGTAACTCATCAATGCGGGTCTACATACCAAAAATCAGCTCAATAGAGCTCTACCCCCGTTTAGAAAAAAAGCCTGGAAAACTAATTCACCGGACTGACGGACAGACAGACAGACGGACGGACGGACGGACGGACTGACTGACGGACAGAGTGCAAACCTAAAGTCCCCTTCGGCTTCGCCGGTGGGGGACTAAAAAGCTGTAGACGCACAGAAAAAATCATGCCGATATTCTTACATTAAATTTTGCAGATAAAGCAATAATCCTGGATTCTTGAAATGCACAGTATTAAGCCATTACTGCACGGTGACGCCTTTTGACTCCAACACAAAAAAGGCTTGGGAAAACATTGTGAACAATGAAGAAATTGCTTGTAACAATCAATTCCTTCATTTCCTACATTGGTTTTAAAACAAAACCTCAAAAAAGGGTAAAATTCCATGCTTTTGATATTGTCGTCTGCAACACTTTTGAATATCAAACAGTCCATTTTTTCGTTTTGGATAGGGTAAATATACATATACCAGGTTATTCAGATATCTTATATAAATTGAATGATCGATTTCTATCATGTCTACCAATACAAAAAATACCAACATGATCATGATGATGGGCACCATCAAATGTTTTTGTCGGGTTATACTAAAGAAAAATCCCAATTCGTAAATTTAAAAAAGTTACTAGTCGATCGATATCAAGACGCACAGATTTTGCCAATTAAAGAGTATAGACACAGCTGTTGCCCAGAAAGCTGTTGTAATGAGCAATCTATATGGAATGCTTATTGTAAAGCTGCTGCAAGTACATTTTATTCCATATATACAGTTACAACAGTTTTGCACCAAAACTTGGATATAGCTTGAATACAGTCTTAATAAACTGACTGATATTTACACTATGAGCTAAATACTTCAAATCAGTTTATGAAACTAATGTGCGATTTTATATTGCTGGACATTTATCCCCTATCTCGTATTTATCCTTGTAATATAATTGATCAGGCATGCTGTTTTGTGTAGTGTTGGTTGGAATGATTGGAACTGTATATACAAACTTGGTAAGTCAATTCTCTGTACACTGAACGTTGTCTTACTTTTATAATGTCTTCTTCTTCTTCGCCTGTTTTACTGCCTCGTTCATTTTTAGTCCAGTCGGTTGTGTGATGTTATCTTCCCATCTCTTCTTCTGTCTTCTTCTCTTTCTTCCTCCTCCAAGTCCTCTTACTGTTCCGCGTCTTGGCAATTCCCTCTTCTCTGGCGATGTGGCCAAATCATTCGAGTTGGATGCCATGAAATAAACCCAAAATGTACAAGTCATGTTATGTTGTCTTTCTCCATGATCTCCTTACTGGTCAATGCATCACTGAAAGATTATCCACAGTCAGATACAAATTTATATATGTATACTTTAAAATACGCTGCACTACATTTTAGCAAAGTGTGGTCGTATATCATTGTAAACTCATAAATGAGAAAAAAAAATAATAACAGAGAAAGAAAATTCACTCACCAAAAGTTAATCAATAATCAATTCTCCCAACGCCACTTGACTTCTTTTAAGCTTATCCGGTGATATTCTGAGCGCTTCGGCGTGCATGTTGTCTGGCATTATTCTACATTGTTTCAGGATGACTGACAGTAACATTTCGTCGGTGTTATTGCAAAGCATCGTAACTACAGCTTTTGCCAAGCTGTAGTTACGATGTTTTGCAGTAACAGTGACGATTTGTGTTTCCCCATAGGTTCGGAGTGACGGGTGCGGTGCTACATACGGTTGTTATTATGATCGTATGGACAGTGAGTGTGAGTTTATCATCTACTGGAGGTTCAATACAGACACAAACACAACACACTTCTCCATCAACAAACAGATATATAACGTGTACGATACACAGTGGTTAGCCATCGGGTTGTCTGATGACAGAAAAATGGTATGTCCACATTATCATACTCTATTATCAGTGACTTTTTAAATTACCAGTCACCAGTCTGACAGTTGAGCAATTTTATCAATTTGGGTATACACAAATTTGACTTTCATTTGTAAAGACGAGCTAATACCAAAATCATCAAAACAGTGCACTGTACATCAAGTAATCCGTCCTGATTGGTGGTTCAAACCGGATATACTGCTTAGATAATGAGTAACCAGCCTACAATGAAAGTAGGCCCCTATTCATTTGCAGAAAACAAATCTTGTATGAAACATATTCTCCAGATGAGGATCGCAAAAAATAAGAGACTACAAAACGTGAACATGTAGAAATTACATCGTCACTCGTTTGTGCTAATGGCACGCTTTGGAAGAATATTAGATTTATATTTATTGGCGATCCCTACTCGTATTTCAGGGCCACGACAGTGTACTGGAGTGCACGACAGACTATTCACTGTTCACGCAAGCCGATGTAAGACATTCGTATAATGATGGACACCAGAACCTTCCACTGTATAACGTAAGTATAGCACCGTGATGTTCGAGGGAGATTGTTTTCTTTATCAATGTCATCCAAATATTACCCCATGTCATGTCAAAAAGCTGAAATTGATTCATGATATCACAGGTATGTCAGGAGCGCGTCAATTCAAAGTCAATAAGTCTCAATTGAAAAAAGAAGAACAATGTATATGATGAATGCACAGATCTATTATCTACAGTCAAATGCATGTACCTGAATTGAAAGTTCCTTTTTTAAGTCATTTGTTCCAAAGATAATAAGTAAACATACACGTAATTTTAACTGAAAGTATTTTCTACTAAAGTTTGACCCGACTGTTCAATGTAATTTACTCACGTTTATGTTGAAAATAACAAATTGTCCATGTCTGTATCCCATGTTTGTATGCAGGGCCAGGTTGGTTTGAGTAACATCGTTGGACAAGTGGTAGACGCTGTATTGACGTGTAACTTTACCCGAGAGATGATTGTAGAGGAATATGACTTGTTTTATGACCTTGACCGAACCTGGTACCTCCTCGTGGCCACCGGACCCATGTACTACGGTAAGATTTTTTCTTTCTATCCTTAAACCATTTCTAAGCAATAACTTCTTCCGTAGGCCTACTTAGCTGTACGGTGCATGACGTCCAATAGGTGGGACACGTTTGATTTTCAATCAGGTTGGATTTTGTGTCACTCGTCATAGATGTAGCACATAACCTTGGACAGCCCCTAGTTGTTCAGTTCACTTCAAAAAATCCCGATATTGTGGAAGATAAATGTCGGAAAGGAAATTCGCCGCAGTCGAGATTCGAATCGATTTCCACATGATTTAGAGTGCTACAAATTGCGCAATGGCAAGAAAGGGGTTGAATGAAAAGTGTCGGTGTCATCTTCAAAACGAATCATCTTTGCATTTTCGGATTTACCTCCTTTCTGTCCGTGATTTTCGTTTATCACTTTCGAAAAATTATTTTACAGCACTCCTTGTAGTAAAGTAATCAGCGAGGGTTGGAAACATTAGTTTCACATATTTTTGATAAAAGCGATTTATAACATCTTTAGAAATATAAAATGCAGATACATGAATCTAAAACGGTTCTTGTAAGTTGTTGATTACGCCATCACTGTTCCAGGTACGAAGAAGAAACATTCATCAGAACCGTTCATATCTCCACACCGGATAGACTTTAGACAGCACGAGGATGTTAGTGGACGGATTGTTTACTATCTGGTTAAACTACATGGTAACAAACATATTTCTATCTATCTCATTGGACAGGGGTACATTTAAGCCTGGATCTGAAAAATGACCCTTAAATACATAGGTGCATAGGTCGTCGCACTTTTAAATGAAGCACTTGAGACAGCTTTGTTTGTCTGTGTTTTATAAGTTCAGTCTGTCTATGATCCATGCTGCTTTCTTAAGGTTGCTACAGGGCATGATAAATCGATTGGAGAAAAACGTGTATCTTGACCAGACTGTGTGTATACGCAGGCTGACTATTGGCGATTGGTGCAAAGTATGACTAAAATTGCTCAGATAATGAAGAAAGCATGAAACTTTGTACACATATAGGTCACATCATCCTCAACATTTTAAGAGGTAGAGCCAGTGCGAACAGTACATAGCTTAGCAACGGTTGCTATGCAACGATTTCTCCATAGCAACCGTCATAGAATATGCACTAAAGCTTACTTTACTGAACACTTTTAACGTATTTCAATATCTACAGCTTTATTCTTTAAGCCCGCACCACATTTGAGAATTTTTGATACACGCATAACAGCAACTGTTTCTATGCAACATATTTTCCTTAGCAACCAAGCATTTTTCTATGTCTGATTAGCATTTTCAGTAAACAATTATACATATTTGAATCATAGGCATCTTTACTGGTGATAATTCCTCCACTTTCTAGTAAGGATGGCAACGAGTACCATTTAGGTACTTAGCAACGGTTGCTATGAAACTCATTCTCCATAGCAACTATCATATTGCATGCACAAAATCTTTTTCTACTGTTGACTATTAATGAATTTCAATATCTACAGCTTCATTCTTTATGTCCACATAAGATTTGAGCAATTTCAATACACACATCATAGCCACTGTTGCTAGGCAAAACATTTTCCTTATCAACCAAGCACATTCCATGTCTGGCGTTTTTTTTTTTTTTTTTTTTTTTTTTTTTCGGTAACCATTTATATATATATTTCAAATATGTGCAGCTTTACTAACATGTATTATTTCTTTACTATATTTCAAATTTTCTTTCCTTACCTATCAACTCCTGTGTTTTAACCCATTCCCACACGAAAAGGGAAATTTTTGAGGCCCCTCATGAAAAAAATGCCTAGTCATACATACAATTCATAAAGTATTCGAGGCTAGATGTACCATGTACATAAGCTACTTTAGGCTTCTATTGGTCCTTTTTTGTTTATTTTACAGTCATTTCTGTTTATTTCCAAACGTGATTAGAAGTAAAGTTGCAGTAAGTTTTACCTCACTGCTTGCTACCCACTCTATACAGCTGGGGAGACTGGGACATTGATAATTAAGTGTCTTTCCCCAAGGACACAAAATAATGCTTCTGAAAGAACGAGTGGTAAAGAGTATCATGGTTTCATCAATTCACTTACACCTTTAAAGAGACAGAGGAAGGTGAGGACCAACCCGTGGTTTACAGTGAGATAAAGCCCACATGTCTGCCATCAGGTAATGTCTTTGTCCACTTACTTCTGGTAACCTTATATTTTCCTGCAGATAGTGAAATACATTAAAAGTCTTCAGTAAAATAAGCTTTTGTGCATGTTATATGACGTTTGCTATGGAGAATTTGTTGCATAGCAACCGTTGCTAAGCTATGTACTGTTCGCACTGGTGCCACCTCAGAAAATGCTAAGGACGATGTGAACTACATGTGTACCAACTTTCATGCTTTCTTCATTTTCTGAGCATTTTTTACACCAATCGCCTTGACTATAAAGGACCTATTTTTCCAGAATCTGGTCTTGAGGCATTATTTATCACTTATCATATGACATACATGAAATCAATTTATATACTCTTCGTGTTGCATTGACTGACAAACAGTTGATAGTGACAATAAGATTTATCATTTTTTCACACGTAGGTTGTTTGATGATATTCAGCTGGATGATTGCTGGTGCCATCGCTGTTGTTATATCACGCTACTTTAAACAAGCCTGGCCACACAGAAAAACATGGGGTAAACCGTTGTGGTATCAGGTACAGTGGATTTTCCTTATTTCGGCATCTATTATACCGCGGTATTTAAGTTATAATTTAACCCATTCCCACACAATGACTCTTTTTGACTCGCCACAATATTATAGCTTTGGAAAACAATTTGGAAAATGACGAAATTACTTGTGACAAGCAATTTCTTCATTTTCCACAATGTTTTCTACCCTTTTAGACAGAAATAGATCTATGTAGTATTTTATTATCTTGAAATTGTCTTCTGCAACATCTTTCAATTTGGACAAGCCTAAACTCTTGTCATCTGGTAATGGGTTAATAGACGCTTAACGTGAAGTTGAATTGTGTGCTTCTTAAAAAATGTCAAGAGAACTTTTAGAAAACTTCTCAATAGAGTAATAAAGAAGTTCGATCTATTTCTTTAACCCATTACCAGACGGCAACATTTCAGGCTGATCCAAATTCAAAGAAGCTGCAGACGACAATTTCAAGTGAATGGATTTGAAAACCTTTGGGTCTTTTGGGGAATAAAAAAAATGAAGAAATTGCTTGTCACAAGCAATTTCTTCATTTCCCACAATGTTTACCAAAGCCATTTTCTTGTAGGGAATCAAAAAAAGTCGTTGTGTGGTAACGGGTTAATTGGGTCTATACGATTTTTCAACAACACGTTCATATGATTTCAAAGTTAATTTTTTTCGAAGAATTTATTTCCACTTTTTACAAAACAGCGGGTATAATGAGGTATTTCAAAACATTAAATACATGAAAAAATGTATACAAAGAAAAACATGGCTATACGTAATTAATCGCGGCTGACATTTTCTATAGAACCTGTTTCAAGTTCAATGGTGTGTATGTTGTTAAACATTAATTCAAAAGTTTTATAAATTGTCAAAAACTCATCCCTTTTTATTACAGATCCACAAATTGCTGATGATCACTGTACTTTTGTGTGTGACGGCTGGTTTTATCATCATATGGTATGACGTCGGCGAGTACTCAACGGTAGATATCTTAGTTATGATGTACACAGCTTTATTATAACTAAATTGAATTTGGAATATTTTTTTCTAAATTCTGTAAAATTTAATATATCTGTTTAGGTTATTAGAGTTTATGCAAATATAATTACATTAATATGCCATATCTTATTAGGTGGAAGCTTATGTCATATCCTTCAATGTTATTGAAATTGAAGAAAAGAAGGACATCTATAATGATCATTGAAATGTAGAATAGTTGAAGAAATAAATAGATGACTAAAGGATCGTAAGTGAACATTTAGTAAGTACGCTTTGGCGGTAAATGATTCAAACAGATAATTACTTGAAGTTGGTATTGTATGAAATGAGAAATATATCAGAAAAACAGTTCTCAAATATTTTACCCGCACTAGTTGATCTCTTCAGCTTTTGTATTCATTTTTTCTCGCTACAGTTGAGGGGAGCCAGCGCATTTCAACGTGCACATCCTATTCTCGGAGTTGTTATAATGGGGTTAACTGTCTTAAATGTAAGTTTGGTTTTCAGGACGACATTTTAATTGATAAAACATAGTCAATATAACCAAAGAAAGACTTTTCATCGTTTTGTGACCAGAACATCGTGAATAAAGATATCATTTCGTTAATATTAGTTCACTGGTTATCGTGTCAATTCGTTTCTTTCCAGATTTTAGTTTTCAACAGTTCAGGTGTATCTGATAGTTATTTAGAGACAAGAAGATCAAACAGAGAACGAAGATTTAATATGGAAGTTTATATATACTCGGCAAAACTGCTAACGCATCACTCAGATCTTTGTTAATATTTTTTTTAACGAATCTACAGAATACCTTCAAAATTTGCACATGCTGACTACCGCCATTTGATAAGAGATCTATGAAATTTCATAGTAAATGTTACAGTATCTTGTAAAATATTGAACTTTTAATAAGGACACCCTTAATTCTAAAATTCATAAAGTCTGAAATTTGATTAAAATGGAAAATTCACGCATAACTTTCAAACCTTTTGCATTGGCTGAAAGAGTTTCTGTTTATAAAAGTTACCCTTCAAAAAACAAACCGACGGCTTTAACATTTTTTATGGGCGCTTAATGGATTCCCACAGAGGCATTGTTACATCACTAGTGCCGTTGGTGTCATTGATGGCGTCGACGGCGACGTAGGTTACATAGACAAAAACGTATCGGTCTATATCTTATGAACTGTATAAGATGCAGCCTTGATATTTCACACATATACAGGCCCCAACAAGACCTTTCACCTGACACTATAAAATTTGACCTTGTGACATTGACCTTGGAAAATTGACATTTTCTTTCATAAAGGTGCCTCTATAAGAGCTACGTTGTCCCGGAACAGCCCTTTTTAAGTTAGATAGAAAATTGATTTTTTCAGACTTTAATTTCACAATAAACCAGCTTTCAAAATCAATTCAAGCAAAAATGATTGAAAAAGATCACAAGTTACAGGAGCCGAAAAACTGTTTTGGTCCCCCTTTGGTATGACGCGGTCACATAAGAAAGAAAACTTAAAAATAGTTTTATGAATGAGTGCAGAAACTTGTGGGATAAATATTTGCCAAATTATAAATGTAAATCTTTGACAACAAAGAAGTTATGCAAATTTAAAAAGTGATGCGTTAGCTCTTTTGCTGAGTATATATGAGCCAGGATCTGGTAAAACGTCCTGTAAGGCTTTTGAGCCCAACATGGTTCCAGATCAGCCTGCGTATACACGCAGTCTGATCAGAAACCATGTTGTTCTCTATAGACTTTCAAAATAATAACAAGTTTTAATTATTCATATTGAAACGTTAATTTTATTTCAGCCAATCATGGCGTTTCTGCGACCCGCCACCGGAACTATATCCCGTCCAGTGTTTAAATACGCACACGGCTTCATTGGAACAACAGTATATCTCATGGCAGGTCAGTCTGGCCTTGTAATTCAACCCATTACCAAACGATAAAATTTTGGACATGTCCAAATTCAAAAATGCTGCAGACGACAATATGAATTGAATGAAATTTCGCATTCTTTGAGCTTTCTGGGTAGAAGAAATTGTGGGAAATGAAGAAATTGCTTGTTACAATTTTCCACAATGATTTTCAAAGTCATTCTCATGTGGGGAGTCAAAAAGAGTCATTGTGTGGTAATGGGTTAAGTACATGTAAGAGTCTGCATCAATCAAAGAATGCATGCCCGTAGGAAGAAATTTCACATGAGGGGGGGTGGGGGGGGGGGGGGGGGGGGGGCTAAAGCCCTTGTCCTGAATATTGGGGGGGGGGGGGGGGCTAATTTGGATTTTCCCAAAATTTTCAGTGTAAAATTAAGAAAATTCGGCATTTTTGGCCAACTTTTGGGGGGCTTTGCCCCCCCCCACCCCTCTAGCCCCCCCCCCCCCTGTTCCAACGGGCCTGGAATGGAATGTGTTTCCTACAAATACACCCATTAAATAGGAAAAGACTCTTGTTACTGGTCCTCGCTTTTCTTTAAACTGCGAAACCAACGATTCTTATTGATATTCTATCTTAGGTGCAATATTTTGTTGTAGATCTAGTTCAAGAAACCGCTCTTGCCACTTTGTATCATGAACAAAAGAACTAGGTCAAAACCAGTAGGCATAAAGCCGACGCGCTCATCTTGTTCCAGTGATTAGGCTGTGAGTAATGATGGAGGGCTTTTCAAAATAAAATGGACAAGGAACGTGCAAATTTTAGACAGAATAAATTATATGGAACAAAAAATATTTTTGATATCTAATTTCAGTTTTAAATGTAGCACTTGGTACAACGCTAAAGAAAGTGGATACATCCCCGTATACAAGATGGGTGGTTGTTGGATTTGGAGCATATCAGTTGATTATAGAGGTCATTCTAGAAATACATAATGGATACCTCATCAAAACAGGTAGATCTAGGTCTTGAGATTATATCTTAACCCATTACCAAACGACACAATTTTGGACTAGACCAAATTAAAATTTGTTTTAGACAACAATTTCAAATGCATGAAATTGTTTGGTCTTTTTGGATAGAAAGTATTGTGGGAAATGAAGAAATTGCTTGTTACAAGCAATTTCTTCATTTTCCACGATGTTTTCCGAAGAAAATATCTTGTGGGGAGTCAAAAAGAATCACTGTGTGATAAAGGATTAACTACTGATTAATACATTGAATTACCAATTAATCCCGATTTCAATGTTATCATCTCGCTTTTTATTGACGTTCTACGAATTCGTCCTAGACACATACTTAATGAAAGTCAGCAATATAAGAACGATGCTTGTTAAAAACAATGTCATCCATGCTCTTCATCTAGCCTTTGACAATTACATGATCTGTTGCTGACAATGAAGTTATAATTGTTCTACTTCTGTGTCCGGACGTGCATCTTTAACCCATTGCCAAACGGCAAAATTTTGGACTGAACCAAATTCAAAGAAGATGCAGACGACATTTTCAATGTGATGAAAATTCGAAATTGTTTGATTTTTTAGGTAGAAAACATTGTGGAAAATGAAGAAATTGCTTGTCACAAGCAATTTCTTCATTTTCCACGATGTTTTCCAAAGCTATTTTCTTTTGGGGAGTCAAAAGGAGTCACTGTGTGGTAATTTAAAGATATTAAGGATTGTAATAGCACGGTGGGAATTGTGCATGCTGGGATGGGTAAATTTACGGACAAATTTGCCTCGCTTCAGGTAAGACATTTTGCAATAACTTCCTTATTTCTGCGTCAATTCAAAAACGGGTTGTTGCATGTACCCCGCCTTACTGAGCTCTTTCATCCGATGTATGCTTTACACGAAACCTTTTTGTACTTTTTTGCGAAAAGTGAGCCCAACCGACCAGAAAAATGACAAAAAATCTGATCGTTTTTCAGGTCAGTTGGGATCAATTTTTGGGGAAAATATGGAGAGTTTTCAAATAAATAATACACCTGAGGAAAGCGCTCAGTAAGGCGGGATACATGCAACAAACTACTTGAAAATTGACACAGAAATAAGAAAATTATTGCACAATTTCCTACCTGAAGTGTGGCTTATTTTGCCGTAGTCGTTATCATTTCGTTTTCTGGTCAGTTGGGATCAATTTTTGGGAAAATTAAAAGAATACCACAAATAATCCATGTATCCGAGGAAAGGGATTTTCAAGGCGGGGTGCATGCAACATAGCTTTTGAAAATCGACAAAGAAATAAAGGAGTTATTGCAAAATATTTGACAAGATTCGAGATTATTCTTGTCCGTATTCGTTATCCATCCCAGCATGCACAATCCCCACCGTGAATAGGGTTTACAGAAAATGACATTCAATGCCATTAAAACTAAAAAAAATGCCACGTTTCCTAATCAACCAAAGTGTAATCCGGTTAACGTCTATTCTGCTCTATGAATTGTTGCCACACGTCAAGAAGAAGCTGATGATGAACATTATGGGTGTTGATTAGACTATATGTACACGCAGACTGATCTGGATATAGGTTGAACACAAATGCTGTAAGGACTTTTTATCTAGATCCAGGATGATGTGTTTTTATTTCAGGTCAGATGGCCGCCTATGAAATGAAACAAACTTCGCCTGTACAAGATACATTTGCGACATTAAAACTTGAACCACCGGTAAGTGGGATTCTCTTTATCGCTTCCCTTTTTTGCCAACGACGCAATCTTTTAGTTGTCGAAATTGCGATTTAACTAGTCATGTTACGAAAATTATGGTATATAAACATCGCATTGGTAAAATAAATAAAAACATGATTGTCAACTTCATTTTCTTTTCCTTTTTTCTTTTTTTTTCACGTCAATTCTTCAAGTGTAGCGAGCAAACAGTGCTCGTTGCGTGTCTATAACATTCACTTTGGCTTTTCCTATTTTGCATGTGTATTTTCCAGGGGATGTTTTCAAGAAGTCCGTTCTAGCTTTTCACACAGTTGTAGCTATAGCATAGCTATAGGAGCTGGATCAACCTGTATTTATTACAAATGAGCCGAGATCTGGAAAAAAAAGTCCCTTAACCCTTTCCCAAACGGTAAATTTTCAAAATTTCCATTTCAAAAGTTGCTGCAGCCGACAAATGGACCTTGTTTAAGATCGTATTTGTGTACAAAATAGCACGGAAAATATTGAAACAAAAGGAGAAATTGTTGATTATCAGTGATTTCTTCTTTTGTCTCAATGTTTTCCCATGCCTTTTCAATCAAGGACGTCAAAACCAGGTCTTGTTTGGTAATGGGTTAAAGCTCTTGAGCCCAACATGGTTCCAGATCAGCCTGCGTATACACGCAGTCTGATCAAGAACCATGTTGTTCTCCAATAGCTTCTTCATGACCTGTTGCAATAGTAGAGGAGTAGCATTGATCCTGGTCAGACTGCCCTTGGGCAGATGGTGGTCTTGAAACACGGCTGTTCGAAACGCTATGAGGCACCTTTTCCCTGATCCTGGCTCAAATGTATTTGATCAATAACATGGTGTTAAGAAGTGTTGTTAAGTTTTCGAAACCGTTTTATATCATTAACTACATTTCAGGGGATGGTATTCAAGAAGTCTGTTCTGGCCTTCCATACAGTTGTAGCTATAGGAGTCGGAACAACCTGTATAGTTCTTGTTGCTTTGTAAAGGCAGAAGAGTGTGTACACATCTTTAATATGGCTTTACGAGAGAGACCAGTGAGACATGTCCAATTGAAAGATAATTTATATTAGTGACTGAATAAAAACACGAACTATCCATGTCAAAGGAATTTCAAGGTGAGAAAAAAAGGAGGAAATTGTCGGATGTCAAAAGTTGATGTGGACGATTAAAATGTGTTTTACAAAAAAAGAAGTGATGTTGATCATAAAGCATTTACAATTCTGTCATGTGTGTTTTTTGTTGTCCTTTTTTTTTCAATTCTCTTTTTTGTGGGGAGGGAGGGGGGCGTCAAGACGTAGGTTCCTTTCCAATTGGTCAAGTTAGGCAACGAGGTAACACTACGGCATTTCTGAACATTACCAACGTAGGCTAATGTGATCCATGCGATTTTTGTTGGACGACAACTCAACAGTGTGTATTTCTTTAGTGTAATGTGTTACCTCCCATGAACCGTGATGTAAATAAAGTGAGTCGGGTTCTTGAAAAAAGGACCACGAAATCATTTTAGATTATCCTGTTTCATGATCAGAAGGTGCACAAGTGCACGCTGATCAGGACCCATGATGCACACTCACGGTTTCAGCAGGTGACAAAGACTCTATCCGAGAACAACACAGGTCCTTATCAGACTGTGTGTATGCAAAATCATGTTCTTAAATGCTCCATGGGCTCTTTTTGCCAGATCCATGCCCATTCAATCACGGCAAAAACCACCAACGAAAGACCAGAATCTAGCTAGTGCACGCTGGGTAACCCACGTGACTTTTGGGAAGCGTTCACTCCGAAAAAATCGTACGCTTCATGGTATGTTTTCTTTAATTTCTCAGCTTATACGCTACGGATTTTGACGAGATAAAGTGCACCGTACGCGCATTTTAGAAGGCCATTCCCGTTTGTAACTCACTCTGCTCCGAATCCCGTGGTTTCTTCAAACATTTAAACGAAAGTTTTTTTCGGTGCACGTGAACGCTTCCCACTTTCGTTTCGCCCTTAAAAAACTTTGGCTCGAATGTTTGAAGAAACCACTGGATTTGGAGCAGAGTGAGTTTGGGTCGGGAATAGCCCTCTCAAAGGCGCGTTCCGTGCACTTTATCTCATCAAAATCAATAGAGCATAAGCTGAGAAATTAAACAAAACATAGGCCTACATTGAAGCGAGCGATATTTCCGTGTGGACGCTTTCCAAAAGTCACGTGGGTTACCCACCGTGTAGTGGTTGAATTCAAAATTGATAGAGTATACCAATTAACCCTGACTTATACACAACACCTGGCTTTGACGAAGAATCCTTATAAAACATTTGGGATGCAGAAAAAATTGCAATCACCAAAATATTCTCTTTTTCCGAAATATTATCTACTTAATTCGATTAAAAACATTTTACAAGCTTTCGATGACATAGAATTATCTTGCCGTTTGCACTTCTCAATTTAGACTATTCTGAAATTTTGTCGTGTGAAAGAACAATTTCTATCATACGAAAGGTAAACATCACACATAATTTGTCGTTTGCACATTTACGAGACATGTCTAAATTTATGTCGTCTGGACTGAATGATAAATGCACGTGAATATGTATATCGTGAATTATAATATAGCAATGAATTTTGTGCTAAAATAGACTGTCTTTAACGGTTTTTTTTTTTCTGTTAAACCGTCAGTGCTGTTATAAACCTCGTAACTAAGGCTTGAATAAAGCCCTAGATACCAGATTTTATAACAACACCGACGAATTATTATACTGTTTGTCCGAAATTATGTCAAGAATAACTGGATAAAATCGTCCCATATTCGCTGACATCTAGAAAAGGGGATCGGCTATAAAAGCATTATGTTTAAATAAGATCCTACTCTCCAAAGCCGAGGTCTATTGATTAAACCATCAAATCATTTTTGGAAAGCAAATTTGCAAAATTTGCTTTTCATTGCAGTCGTGATTCTCTGCACTTTTACATTCTCTGCATACCACACAACATCTCCCGGTCCTCCTCACTATAAATAGTTCTATCAAAAGCAAAGATCAATGACAAGAACAACCTTTCGAATATTCAATACTGAATTCTATAGTTGTACATAAGATATTTAATTGTGTGACCGATGATAAAACATTCAATTAAACATGTGTTAAAAGAGGAGAAATGATCACGTAGTAATTTGCTTTCATTACGGTTCAATAGCCAGTCCAATATCTTTCGTTGAAAATGGGTCAGTCAAGTTTACTGAACTATGAAATATGCGACCCACTTCAAGCGCTAAAATTAGGAACTAGGACACGTCTATTTTTAGAATCTTTCTATGCCCAAATTCATACACGTTTTGATGTCCGAAACTAAACAATGATTTTCGATAAGCCATGCATTTAATCGCGTTCACAATAATTGATTGATCAACTAAGTGGGTATTTTAAGGTTAATGACATAGACATCTTGTCTAATAGGCCTTGCTAGTATTCGCGTGTAGCTAGGCATTTCAAAGCGAAAGTAGAAATCTGGGAAACCAGAATATGTGATGATATGCTCAAAATGCATAGAAATCAGACTAGCAATCCTTTCACCACTTGGTTTAAATCAAAGTGCTGTCAGCACTGTATATTGGGCATCACTGAGAAATTGATATTGTGACAAAAGGACAATAATTATGCTGATTTGCAAAATTGCCCCATTCTCTATTCGATGTTTTTTAAGCATTTTCTATGAAGCAAGTAAAAAGGCGTCATCGTTTGGAAAATGGTTAATTAATGTGTAGGCAAACGTGCATAGGTGATAAAAAAGTTGAATGTACACTCTCGGGGTGAATCCAAAATGTGAGGCTGTTTGGGAAAAAGGAAAATGTTACACTTTACCGGATTTTACATTATATCAACATGTTGGATTATTTTTTTATTCTTAGCTAATCAGAATAATACCAAGTACGGACCCATTGTAGAGGCTTAGCCTAACTGATCTCTGATCTGCAAACATATTTCGATTAAATAGAATGCACTTGTTCATTGGTCCAAATGATCAGTCTAAGAACAGTATATGAGGTTAAAATGTTAAAATTCTAGAAAACGGCAAATTTTAGATGATGATCTTACTTTGATAAAAATATTTTAAAATCACAGTGTCTAAACTCTATAGGCTAGCCTCTAACCATTCGTCCTTTTCCAAACAAGACATTGTTATGAAGCAAATAATATGAAACATACAAAGATAACCGGAATTTTCTCTCTTGTCCCAATATTTTCTGTGCTTCATTGTACATGACATGATTTCATCTTTATCGTCACCCGTTTCGTCGTCTGCAACTCTTTCTAATTTGAAAAACTCTAAGATATTGTCATTTGGAAGAGCCTTCAACACAAGAGTTGAAAAAAAACTATAACAATAAAGTGAATGCAGATTCCTTAACCCATTACCACACAACGACTCTTTTTGACTCCTCACAAGATAATGCCATGGGAAAACATTGTGGAAAATGAAGAAATTGCTTGTGACAAGCAATTTCTTCATTTCCCACAATGTTTTCTACCCAAAAAGACCAAAACATTTTAAATTTCATGCACTTAAAATTGTTGTCCGCATCTTCTTTGAATTTGGACTAGTCCAAATTTTTGCCGTTTGGTAATGGGTTGACCAATTATCAGTCGCCGATTTCAAGCAAATAAATCGTTACATTGTTTGGTCTTTCTAGGAAGAAAATATTGTGGGAAATGAAGAACTTGCTTGTCACAACCATTTCTTCATTTTCTACCATGTTTTCCAAACACATATATTTCATGGGAACCTAAAGGGGTCAGAATATAGGAATGGGTAAAGCGCACACATTGTATCTAGGGAATGGGTTAAGGGTACACAATTGTAGTAGGTCAACCAGTGACCCAGTTAAACACCTGTTGACCAGTGCTTTCACTGGTAGGCTAAATGACCGTCAGAGCAGTAATATTTTAACTTCATGGAATTTATCTTAGAGTTACACTATTTTGCTTTCAACTCCTTTACTCAACCGAAAAGATTGTAAAAACGCTGAAAATACTAACAAGTATTCAATCTAAGCGAAAATTTCATCAAATGTAATTATTAACCCCCTCCTTATTTGTCGCTGAAGTGAAAAAGATGAAAAACGTTGAAGATAGTGACTGATAAAGGACATTTCTGTGGTGTTTGAAATAACGTAGTTTGGCTTGAACACATAGCTCAGCGGGTTAGGGTGAGAATGTAATGGCTGGAGAGATGTCTGTAGCGAAAAACTGGTTATAATATATTGGGCTATGCCCAATATAAAAACGATGTTAACTTTTTAATCTATAGATATAGATCTAGATGAATAGGCATACATAGAATCAAATCAATTTACATTGTTGGTATGTTAACCATTTCCCAAATAGAAACATTTCAGATTGGTCAAAATAAAAAAAAGCCGTAGCAGACGACAAAATTGGTATATACCTAGATAAAATTAGAACTATTTGTAGATAATACCAAAGACAATATCGAGGTTAAAGTAGAAAATTCTGATTATCAGCAGTTTCATCCCAATATTCAGCCGAACATTTTCTTTACGGGCTGTCAAACCCGGTCTTATTTGGGAAAGGGATAAAGTAGTTACGGAACACATGTTTTAGCAAGTAAGACATGTAGTTTTCAGAGATTAAATGCATTCTAATTAGGGTATAGACTCCTTTCATTTATGTTTTAGTCCGTACCCGCAGAACACTTCCGGTAATCCGAGACTTCTCTGATGAAAATTCGCTCGATGATACTTGGATGTCGCTATTTACAACGGAACGCTGTCCCAGTCAAACACAAAAGAAAATTCCGACACAGCGACATAATTTGTGTCGGAATTTTCTTTTGTTTTTCAATTGGACAGCGCTCTGATGTAAATAGCGACATCCAAACATCGAAGAGCGAATTTTCATCAGAGAAGACTGATTAACTTCCGGAGGCAAACAATGGGTTTATGGAAAATTAACATTGTATACATGTGAATTGTTACTAAAAATAGTAACAAATCGACATTTTCAAAACGAGGCTCCCAAAAAATGCGGAGAAATCGATGACGACGCACGTGCATTCAATATACAGCAATTAAGCGCACGTGCATTCAATATACAGTGATAAAGAGAAGTTTTAAGTGGAACAAAAACTATGAAATTGAATGAATTCGTTGATAGCCGGATAGCCGGTTATTTTATTTGATTTACAGTCAACCGTTCCCAGTTTAAAAATTTCATCTTTTGCCTGTAAGGACGACTTCCGGAGGCTGTTGTGTGTGTGTGTGTGTGTGTGGGGGGTCTTAATGGAAACTTGTCCATTGTACCGAATTTTGCAAAAGTTCACGTCATACATCAAATAGATTTATGAACCGTGACCTGTCGCACTAGTCTATTATACAAGAAAAACTACTTCAGAACATGACATTGGGTATAGGAGAACATATAGAGTGCTAGAATGCCTTATAGTCGTTTTCGGCTGGGAGAATTCGGCCCCCGGATAGAAGGCTATGCTCTCCCAGTCCCCGTTTGGAGAGGACCCAAGACCACATGCCTTCCAATTTCTTGCTTTCTACATCATTTCCTTATAACATTTTATTGACAAGAGCCGTCAGAGACGGACAATGCTCCCCGAATAAGGCTTTGTCACAATAAATGTATGCCATACAGAGCTAAGATTAAGCTAACAAACGATAAGTCCCCTTTTTCCATGACATAATTTTTATACGCAAATTTCAAGTAATTTATTGTCAAGGGCATCTGATTTGCTACTCAAATATGAAATTTCATCAAATTCTGACCATTAGACTATGAGAAATTAGAGAAAAAGTGTATTTGACCTTAAGTCCCCTTTTCCCATGACGAGGCCTCAAATCCAAAAACTGGGAAAAGTGCATCGGCATTATGTCATAGGGAGTTCACATGGAAAGTTTCATTTGATTTGGCCCAAGGGTTATAGAGAAATCGCTTCGGACGGACGGACGGACGGACGGACGGACGGACGGACAGACGGACGGACGGACGGAATGACGGACGGACGGACGGACGGACAGACGAAGCGGCGACTATATGCTCTCCCTTCGGGGAGCATAAAAATTAGTGCCCGAAATGAATTAAAACAGCACTATGTTTTCGGCAATTGGATTTTCCATAGAAACTTTATAGAACCTACCATAGTATACTGAACAAAAGTTAAAACTTTACACATACATTGCTTGTCATATTTCTTCTAAATTCAACAAGTAAAGAAATCAAATGAATGTGCTTCGCATCGTTCATTGACTTGGTTGTGCCAAACACTAAACGTTTTGTTGATCTTAACTATGGGGATGAAAAACGGACCCTTTAAGTGTGACAGGGGTCCGTTTTTCAGGTGTGCAATTTATGAATATCAAACATTTTAAATTCCCTATTTGTTTATGTCAAAGGGGGGTAATTCACAAAATTGACAGATTAGACCTTTATTTTAGAGCTTGCTACAAGTGATAAGAGAGATGTTTTGTGGGTTTTTTGGCAACCCGGATATGACCAATTCCGTAAAAATAATGAATCATTTATCGCGCGTATGTGGCATCAGATGAAATTAGCTGTAAATGCATTAAGGGCCGTAACTCTGACATTAAAGGAGACAAGGCAATGAAACTTCGACAATGCCGAATGCCATGGAAACATTGTAAAAATAAAATCAGGCTTTTAGTTCGATACTTTTTCAGAAACAAGAAATCTTGCAGTGTAAAGTTTTCTCTTTTGTTCAGTATATTGTGCTGATATGGAACAGACATTATCCTTTCATAATTTGTATTTTGTAACTTTCTAAAGAATCAAATTCAATTAATTACTTTTATCCAACTCCGTGTAATTCATATTGCTAACAACTAGAAAGGCCTTTAGACATAACCAGCAAATTTGCTTTCCAACAGTACTTTCAGTACTTTGATATCGTAATAGAATTAAGAGATAATGTGCTCTGTTTTAACCATTTCCCAAACAAGACCTGGTTTTGACGCCCCTAATAGAAAAGGCTTTGGAAAACATTGAAACAAAAGAAGAAACTGCTGATAACCAGCAGTTTCTCCTTTTGTCTCAATATTTTCTGTGCCATATTTTACACAAATCCTATGTTTAGTAACATCCATTTTGTCATTTGTGGAAGTTTTCGAAGTGGATCACTCAAAAATTTTGTCGTTTGGGAAAGGGTTAAGAGAGTAATAAGATCCGTAATGAAGGTCTGATCAGAAGCCATTCTAATAGTGTTGTAACAGCTATTGAAGAAGCTAATTTATAAGAGAACATCACGGAACTTGATATGACAGCGGATAGGCGCATGCTGATCAACACCCATGCTGAACATTCTCAAAGAAGGGACGTTTTTGGAAATCCATATTCACTTGTTCATCATAGACATTTTCTGACTGTCCCATGAGAGTGAAGGATTTAAAGAATGATTTTCAATGTCAGTTTGTTAATTTGATATTCTTGGCGAGGCCCCAGATTGGGTTATATGTATTTATTTGCGACACGCTTTCTTTATTCAATAGTAAAGAGGCTCTCGATTTAGACAAAAAGATGGTTTTTAAAATGTAGCCTAATGGAACAGATGATTCTGTCAATTTTACCAGAAATCGCTCTGCGTCAATTATGGCACCATATTTACATAACGGGACGCATGCATTATGCCAACACGGACGTATGGGAATGATACGTAGGCTGTTAACCAGTCAAAGTGTACAGTCCACATAGACTTCGAACGAACCAGTTCGATATAATCAAGTCATGTTATTGTCCAGCAAAATTAACCCGGGACATCTGCATATGTAATGACCCCACTTTGGCAATGTTTTGTTAAGACGCTCAACTAACGGACTTTGTGCACGAGAATTAAGTTGTCCCTGGTTAATTTGGGTGGACAATATTATGGCAGATGTTTACAAAATTTAGCATTGCAAACAACGGGAAAAGCGTTTCAATACAAGTTTATAGCTCACGATAATCGACCTGGCCGAGCAGTCCTAGTCAATAGGCTGGGATGCTCTGCCAGGTCATTTATCGTGAGCTATACACGCGTTGTTTCGAAGCTTGCTCGTATGAGATACCTGCAATATTCGAATAATAACACGCACGTAAAAGTACAAAAGTTTAGAGTTCGATATATACATATTGTTTTTTTATGCAATTAAACCATGTATACCTCACGATAAATGACCTGGCAGAGCAGCCCATGATAATCGAATGGAATGCTCTGCCAGGTCAATTCTCGTCCGCTATAAACATGAGCCACAAGTTTGTTACCGGACTGTAAACAATCGTAGTAAAATTTTGTATAATAGATTCACTATTAACATTAAATTCTCATTTAATAGTGAATCTATTACAATTGGTTTGTCTAAAATAAAATATTGTAATAAACAATTGTCATGAAAACAAGAAATATACAAAAACTGCAGTTTCACTTTTTCTCCCCGTCACCTTTATTAACAGAAATATCGGGAGTATTTTTTCACATAATATGTTTTGTCATTTGCATCACGTTTGAATTGAAAACGTACATTTTTGTTGTTTGTAAAATGATCAAACATATCACATTAAAGATTATCTACATGCTTGCGGAATATTGGATTACCAACTTGTGAAAGGCAATAGGAAAGAGCATTATAAGATCTATTTTTTTTCTATTTTAAATCATTTCCTTAAGCGCATAAAATCAAAATTGTCAAATGATTTTGTTTAATCCATTCTAATTCGACAAAAGTTCAAACTTGTCGAAATAAAAATCTTGCAGACAAGAATTTAAAAGCTTCAAAACGCAAAATATTCATGTGTCATATGTAGCGTAGAAAACACAGAGAAAAAAGAATAAAAATGCTGGTAATCTTCCATATCGCTACTTTTCAACGAAAATCTCGTAACTGCAGCTTAAAACAAGCTGCAGTTACGAGATTTTCGTTGAAAAGCGACGTTATGGTCAAGATTGTGTTTTCTAATGTTGTATCATGGACGTCAAAATAAAGTATTGTTTGGGAAACAATGAGTTTATTTGACGGGCCTCGCTTTGTTTATGACAAATAAAGCGCTGTTCTATTCCTCCATTACCTATATTGTAATATTTATGGCAGTATTTCTGTAGGCTTTCACAAACGACATTCATTTATTTAATGTTTTGATTTTAAAGCAGCTGCAGACGACAGAACGTGAAGTATTTAAGAAGGAGTTTGTGAACGATACAACACAGAAAATATTGACACAAAAGGAGAAAATGTTTGTTTCCCAAACATGTTACATTGGGTACGTCAAAACCAGCAGGTATTGTATGGAAAAACGCATTGAAAACTCAAATATGCTTGTTAAATATATCCAGTCAGTCAAATATCTTATCTCATCTCGCGTTAGCTTTGAAATATAGAAATAAAGACAAACGTTTCAGCAGTTCAAATACAGAATGTAATTTTTCTCAGAATGAATATTGATAAAGAAAGAATATCTGAAAATAAGATGTTGATGCAAAAGAGAAAGTGCTGGTTTCTCCCACCTAATTGTATTCAGAGTGTTAATTAATTCAAGGTCTCGTTTGGAAAATGATTTCAAAAGTGTAAGAAGCATCGTCGCTTTTCTACCAAAACCTCGTATCTGCAACTTGTTTTAAGCAAAATGCGTGATTTTCGGAAAAAAAGGCAGAGCTATTTTCACTGTTTAGAAAGCACTTGGGAGCTGGGTCTCATAATAATTATGAAAGGTTGTCCGCTCCATTCATTAGGGATGTCAAAATTTTACAATGGAATGATATTAATTGAAAGATTTAGCAAAATAAAGTTGGAAAATACTCAATCAAATGAGGTTATTTCATTGAATACTAATCAGTATTTTGCTTGTTGATTAAATGTATTGGGTTATGTAGATAAAGATTCGACTGCACGATCTGTGCAGACTGATCTTAATCTACATTGTCCGATACTGATAATGCAAATAGTGACACCAAATGTGAAGGGTAAATCAGGCTTGGTTCTTCTTGGTAGTAATCTGATAGTTGTGTATTTGGGTTCCACATTGTCAAGTCTTGTACGAACTGCAAGGACGTAAATATAGGTATAATGATAATTAATAATGCATTTTCGGAATACATGGACTAAGGTATGCATAATTATTCTACTTGATATTCATAAATTTGTTAACTCTTTCCCAAACAAGTTATTGTTTCTGCGTCCATGATAAAATAAACTTTGAAAACAGAAACCGAAGAGTATCGTGGTAAAAATATAGGAGATTGTCGATTTCTTCTCCTTTTTCGTCTCCTTTTCTCTTCATGTAGGCTACGTTTCATGTTATGACACACTTTCTCACACTCGGTATCATTATTTATGTCGTCTACATTGCCTCTCAATTAAGACTTGTCTAAAATACCTCTTTGCGAGTGGTAAAGTATCATTCGTACATGCTTTAATTAAGTTCTTTTTAGAAAATACAAGGCTAAACTGTAATTGGTTAAAATTTACAAAGGTATTTTAAAATTACACAATGCATAATCGATTTTGGAAAAGGCCTAAGCGCGGAAAGGTACGATTATTTCGTTTTTTGAATGATTTAATTAAAATATAACTTAAGGACATTTTAAATGAGTGGTAAACATTATGATGAACGAAAACAGTTTGGTAAAAAGCGCTTTCTGCAGAATTTAAAGACAAGTATATGATAACAAAGTCACGTGATAACCAATCCGTGAACATGCTGTCATTGTGCATATCGCTGCTTTTCAACAAAAAGCTCGTATCTACAGCTTAAAACAAGTTTTTAGTGTTTTAGTTAAAAAGCGGCGATATGAAGAAAAATGGGCCACGTTGTATTTCAGACAGACATTGATTCGGACAATACGAGGTTTTTGTTGAAATGCGACGATAATTTGGTCCCTTATATGACAGTCCCATAGGGTCCATTTCCCAAATCTCTATTCGCATGTTGTGAATCACCTATTACAATAATTATGCACTTTGTCACTTTTACAAGTACCTTCTAAGTACAGCTTTTATCAAGCTTTGGAACTTTTGGAAGAGAACTTTCGGAAGAGATCCGATTCACAACCACTACGGCTAAATTAGCTGGGGTCAGCATTTTGGCTACAAGAGATGATCAGATTGTATACTGACAAAGACACGGTTGAGGAAATCAACAACAATAACAACAAAATCATTGCGGAAAATCTTCAATAAATCTTGTAATACGTGAGCGATTTGAATTTGGTTTACAGAAAAAAATGTGAAAATATCATGGATTTGCTTGGTGTGATAAATTACTTAAGCAACATCAGATAAAAAGTTATTGACGACCAAATGAATTATGTGTTGTTTTTAAGATCAAGCACATTGAAAAAATCCTTGTCGGAATTTCGTCTTCTCTGCTTCAATCCAAAATCAAATCGGTCACGTATTAACAGATTTGTTGAAGATTTTCCGAAATTGTTGTTGATGTAATTGTTGTTGTATCACGTGATCCCCCGTCGTGCTAGAGATGCAGTGCATCAATTCTCGGTTAACAAGAGTATTATGTGCAAGGTTATCTTTTGTTTGGCCATTTAGTCGCGTTACACGAAAACGAGGTACGCGAATAGACGGAGTTAGTAATGAAGTATTTTATATGTTTCAGAGTTCTGACATATCTATTGAATATCGTCAAACAACGAAACTCTTTGAAACTATGTGGATTATTAATTAAGTAATGATGTCCTTTTACCTGGTAGGTATGATAGGCTTTTGTGTCAAACACAATGTTACGTAGGTCTATACTTTTGGTTTATATTTTAGCACGGCATTAAGAGATACGGCTTGACCTACGACTACATACGCGGCGACAGTGACCCTGAGTGAGGGCATCAACATTCAACATGTGGCAGACATTAGTTTGTTGTTTTTCTGCTGGTTCGATTACATGAAACATTGATCAGTCTTAATGATATAGTAATTGATAGTGAGTAGGCCTACTACACAACATAACATATACTGACGTCAAATAGAAACGCATCAGCCCTAATAAATGTCCGATTATTCAGTAAATCGGATTTGAAATTACAAATACTGATTTCCATCCGTAAATTTGATTATCTCTTGTTGAAAAATGATGATAAAAAAATTATCAAATTGTTACAGTTTACAAAAACGGCACATTTAAACAGAGCGGTATCAGAATTTCCATTTGAAAATCAGTAGCGCGTGGTTCAAACTTTACTTGCGACGACAAATATACCGTAAAACGTCTTATTTGGTGACCACAGTTAGTGAATACTAAATTCGACGTCGATTTCAACGTCCCAAGCCTGAAACACGTATGACGTTAACGTAAGACAGCTTCTTGCATAACAGGCGTTACATGAGGTCTATCTGACTTTGGCAGATTGGCAAATGTTTCTGTAACTCTTACTCGTCGACCAAGATGCATAATCGTGCAGTTCTAGACGTCAAAACGGCAGGCGGCTTGTTCTTGATTTTTCCCGTATTCGAAAATGGCTAACCTTCGAGCTCTATTTTCCAAACAGTATGTCTATTTCAAATGTTACTTGCAACAACAACAGTTGCCAGAAAAACACTTATTTGGCCACCACATTTACGGACTATTCGACAGAACGTCGATCAAAATGTCAAAAACCGGAAACGTACGTGACGTTAACGTGGAAAATTATCTTGCTTTACAGGCGTTACGTGAGGTCTAGTTGAGCGTGGCCGATCAATAAACCTTGACAGAATTCTAACGCGTCAATCAAGACACCGAATCGAGAAACACAATATGTTTAAAAACTGTCTTGCGACTTGTTTATGCATTCGTCGCATTCAAAAACGGCTATATTACGAGCTCCTTTTTTAGAATGTTGTCTTGGAATCCTTCAATTCGGATGTTTCACAAGAAAATCTTTAAATTCGTTGTTGCCTATCCACTAACACATGTTACTGTGTAAACTGTGACAAATTTCATCACGTGGTGTACATATACGAAGCGCATGTAGAAAACGTGACCAGTCACCGGAAATGGACATTTTAATGGATAGAAACGCATATTTTTTTCATTTGCCGTAAGTGTCGGTCAAAATGATATTATACAGTATACATTTCAACAACATTGTAATAGGCATAAGGAAAATAACGACAAATTTCATTGGAGCGTTTTTAATTGACGTCAGTATAGTTCAGTGTCTAAAACTTTGTAACTTTAGCGTTATCATTCCGTAATTACAAGGTTTTGTTGCTTACTTTTGATGTACCTATACGTCAAAGCCACACCTTTTGTAGTTACTACGCTTTGGGTGCCAAACATTCTGTTTAGTTTCGTTTGTTTTAGCGATATGTGAGGGAGGAAGGAATTATGCCTGGAAAGATAATCTTATTTATTCAATGGTTTGTAACCGCATTTTGGATTAGTAGGCCTAATGTTAATGATGAAAATAAATCACTAAGAGTCTGCTGTCGCAAAAGTTCGAAACAAACTCACACTTACCCAAGAAGACATACGTTTGATGGACGTAATCCTATCGCACGACTTGTACTGTACAATCAATTCTTGTTAGCAAGCATTTGCGTAGCGCACACGAAACTCCTTAAGGTTTACGAACTGAGAATGAAATGCAGAGCCAGAGATGAAATTTGAAAAGTGCCAGTAATTCCTAATCTGTGTTACATTTCCCTTCCAAATACAAAATAATATAAGCATTTTGTATGGATTAGAATTTTGAATTAATGCATACTTATGGAAATATTTGACCAAAATGTTCAAAATTACCTCCCTTGCATATGAAAATAGAGTAAAACAATATTTGTAAATTATTATCTTCTTGTAGCATATTCTTGAAATCCGGCCTGGTGAATCAACTTGTGTGAAGTGTATTTACATGTTTGTGAAATTTGATGCATTTCGTATGGCTAGAAAGTGGTGTTTTCATTCTCAGTTCGTAAACCTTAATTTTAGAATGATATTCGATTGACGCCTTCAAAAATTCATGTAACGTGTAAGTGGTGTCTCAGTAGAACGTCAATATTGTGCTCTCTCAAAGATGTTTTCTTTCCGTTCCTCAACGTTCGACGACGTTACTCTTACGCCTTTCTTACATTCTTATAACATTCTTCTAACACCCTCGGCGTTTCTCTGAGTTTGTAGTTTACGCTGCTTGAACGCTGACCAATTAGAAGGTCTGAGTTAGGTATACCCTTTAACCCGGTCTACAATTAAGGCTACAACTACCATTGAAAGCAACAAATGTAGCCTACATGTATTTGCATGGGCTAAAATGTTGTCGTGGTAATGGGTCATAAAATGATGATAATAAACGTACGGGAAGTGTTTTAACATGTTGGCTAACAGCGCCTTTTTCTTGTCTTACATTTCCACAAACATTTTACGTTACGAGATCGTTACTTTTCTATAGGACGTTTGTGGCAATAGGTTGATAATTGTCGGGATATATGTTTTTGTAGTTTGCTTGAAACTTTACATATTAACCATTTTAAAGATTTGATGGTAAGAAGAAACTAGCATTTGGTAGAATATGTATGTCAGAGATGTCATGAATTGTAGGCCTAGACAATCTTTGTTTTTGGTATAACCTTCTTAGGCTCTTTAAAAATGTTTCTGTTTATTTATTTATTTATATGTGTGTCTTAAAGTAGTCTATTATAATACCTTTTTAAGATCCCCTCTCAAACAGCGAAACGTCAGACTATTCCAATTTGAAAGCAGACGAGAAAATAAAGATTAGTTTGAATTGTATACAATAACGTAAAAGTTTCAGTAGAAAAGTAGAAAAATATGTTTATCAGCAATACTTTTTGTGAGTCAATTTTCTGCCAAGTATTTCAAGTAGGGAGATCAAAATTCGGTATTGCTTGGGAAACCCTTCGATACAATTGATAGGGTAAGACGAAGCTTGCGTTTTGGCCGAAAAATGCAGGTCAGTAAATACATATGATAACATTGCAAACGCTCTATGTTTTGGCATTGCATTCTTAAGCTCATTTATCTGGTTCATTATTGTTCATGTTTCTAAAGTTTTCAACACCTTTTTAACACTACCCTTTAACAGGAAGAAAAACATCAGAGTGTTTCAATTTGAAAACTGCTACAGACGATGAAATTGGTGTTAATAAATGTAGGATTCGTGTACAGTATAATAATTATGGAAAATGTTGAGACAAAAGAAGAAATGCTGATTATCAGCATTTTCTTCTTTTGTCTCAATGTCTTCCCAAACATTTCTATCGGGAAATTAAAAGTACACGTATGTCTAGTTTGGGTAAAGGTTTTTGAAAAAAAAAAGCATTCTTTCTATTGAATGCCAATCAGTCGTTGTTTTAGATTTGTATTGAGGTTTCAAGTTACAAATATCGGGTATGATCGACCAATCTATACAAACAATATTACTCAAACTTCCTGGTCCAAAGCTATGTAGGCCTAGTGTTAAGGCAGTCTTCCCCTAATGAGATTCACGCGACGTTGGAATTAATCGGGCGACGTCGAAAACATTCGGCGGTGGAGCTTTCCACCGTTGAGTGTTTACGACCGCGCCCGAATAAGTTCTGAAACGGCGCCGCTTGAAAAAAAAATCCGATTATTTTAATCTCAAAATGGCCACATTACGGGCATTCTGCCTTAAACAATCACTAGTGGGAGGTCAAAATCTCGTGAAGTCTACTACATGTACTTGAAAAAGACTTCGAATGAGACACTTATGGCATTTTAAACCAAGCTGGATCCAGAACAGCAAACTCCACGCAGCGACAATGCCTTACATTATCACTGCAGGCATATAAATCACGTGACCATGGTTAATGTCACGTGATATCGTGAACATGTCGGAAATTTAAACGGTGTTTATAAAATCGTCTTTTAATTTTATTCTGTTTTTTTTATTTGGATTCATATCTGGCACCTAATATTCTTAAAACATCACTAAAATTATGTTCAGTTTTTTAAATAAAAATCAAAAAAGGAAAAAATCAATTACCTGAAATCTTAGTAACTCAAGCTGTGCCGGCAGAGATGTACCCAATCCTAATTCAGGGGAGATAACTGCGAAGGAGATTGCCAGAACAGCATGCGTATACATGCAGTCTGGTCAAGATCCATGTTGTTCTCTTAAAGTGACATTTCACATTCATTTTCATAAATTTTACTTTTATTTTTATCTGAAAGAGCATAACTTCTTATAAAAATTCTGAACATTTCAAGCCAAAATATTGCACTGTTTACGAGAAATATATTTGTTGTGCTAAAAGTAAACAAATTGTTGTGCACAACATTTCAGATTTATATGGAATTTGTCATTTCTTTCTCAACTTTAAAGGCGTATCATTTGCTTATAAATAACAACTTAAAAAACTGATATCATTTCTACGCATTAGATTAGCCTATTATATAATAACAATTTTTTGCATCAAGACATACTTTAAAAAAATGAAATTGGAATGTTATGTCTCTTTAAGGTAGTCCACCCCTCATGAGATTCGCGCGAAGTTGGCATTGTTCGGGCGCGATCGAACCGCGCCGCGCCCGAAGAGATTCGGATAGGTAACGACGGCGCTTGAAAAAACCGATGTTTTATAAAGCTCAAAATGGCGACATAACGTATTCTACTTAAAAGTATCTTCATAACCTACCCGGTATAATATCAGCCACAAGAGAGCAACACGGATCTTGATCAGACGTCACGTTAGTAGGCCTTAAGGTTGACTGAAAATATGGTATACTTCAAATGATTTAATCTTTTCCCAAATAAAGATTTGCTTTGTAAAACATTATAGAATAGGCTTTGAAAATATTGAGACAAAAGAAGGATATTGAATGCTGCTTAAAAGTATTTTCTTATTTTGTCTTAATAGTTTCTGTGCTATATTGTACATAAAATCTATCTTTATTTTGTCGTCTGCTTCAGCCTCCAAAATGGAATTTTCTAAAATCTTACCTTTTATTATGTGTTGTCTTCTTTCCTCTTTTCAGATAAAACCATGACATAGATAACGAGCAATTGAGGTGATTTAAAATCAAAGTCTGTGATTATTTCTCATATAGTGATTACATTGTATAGTCATCATCAACAGCAGTAGCCATGGGGAACAGCACTAACAAGAACCTTAAACAACAACAATTAAAAGAACTCCGCGATGTCGTACCGGACATGAACTTAGAAGAGATCAAAGCTGCGTATCAGGACTTCTTGCGGGGATCTAAGGGTAAATCCGGGCTTAAACGTAAGGACTTTGTGCGAGTGTATACGAACGCTTTTGGGCGTAAAGCCGCCACGCTAGCGGAACATATATTTAAAGCATTTGACACCAATGGTGACGGACGAGTTACGTTTGAGGAGTTTCTAATCGGTCTGAGTGTTACGGATATGAAACCTGGGGCTAGCAGAAAGAGCCGCATGAAGAAACTCAAGTTCTTCTTCGAGGTGTATGATCTAGATCGGAGTGGGACGATAGATAGGGATGAGATGAGATGTATAGTGCGGGTAAGTTATTCCAAACAAACAAACAAACGAAATTTCAAAATGCTGTTGAACTTTTTCCCATAAGACAAAAATCGTTCCGATTTCTGTAATGATAGTTTCACACATTCTCAATAGAATTCACGTGAGGAGAGCGTGTTGTCCATTGCATAAGTTACATTTCTAACCATGTGACGCGTTCGTCATCATCCCCATTTAAAAGAATTAGGAACAATAGCTCCACCGAATGGATATACTGACGAGATCCTCATCTACATATCGATCACCGGTCAGTGATCATTTAGGATGGATGTTAATTTCAGTAGAACCATCTTAACATACCCAACCCACACTTGTACAGATGGTCCAATTAACCTGTTTTCTTTAACACCATACAATCTGTAAAACGCCATTTTTTCTGAAGAAACTCCACGGCTTTTCTACATATAGCTACCCACCCACTACATGTAAAAACTGGCATTTTTAGGGGTAGTGCAATGTCAATATCTCTTACAATTTCATTTCGACAATCTTTACAATCTTCCGATGACTGGTTATGTAGGCAAAATTGCCATTCATTATGCAGCAATTTATAACTGAATTTATTAAAAGAATCGCAGAATACTTCATTTTAAATATACCAGAGGAAAGAAGAAACGCAACAACTATTTTTAGGTTATTTCTCTTCATTGTTTTATGTTATTGAGTCAAAGTTGTAACTGATTATTATAGCGGACGAGAATTGACCTGGCAGAGCACTCCATTCGATTAGCATTGGCTGCCCTGCCAGGTCATTTATCGTGAGGTATACGGGGAACTGAATCTTGATATTGATATTTGCGTTTACTTTAGAACCTGTCTTGTATGTGAGATAACTTCAAAATAGACGTTTACACGTTTCTCACGTGACCACCTTTAAATAACCTCTTTTGATTTGTGAAGATGCACGTGGACTCGACAAAATGCAATGAGTTTCGTTTGGATTTAATCCCTCATATCATTTTGCGTCTTATTCAAAGACGTCTTTCAGTAGCAATTGTGATGTTTATTATGGAACATCTCAACCCGCAGTTGCTACTGACATTTGTGTACATCGGTATGCAAAATCTTGCTTTACGTAACATATTAGAACGAACGGAACAACTGACGGTCGCCAGAAAAGCGGCCGTCAACGTCTAACGTCACGACCAGAACGTTCGCTTATTTTATTTAGGGAAACAAATTCTCTTATCGAGAAAAAATGTTGATACTATTCATTGACAGTACAGCAATCACTTCTAGCCAGGAATCGTTAATGTCAGTTTGGATTTCGTGCAAGAACGTATTTAACGTTGACACCAAACCGCTCATAAATTGCATATTGATGGTACGTACAGCCTGTGACCTTAATGAAATTTTGACACTAGAAAGTCAAATGATGAAGTTTTACTAATCATTGAAAAAAAAACTCGAATACGGGTGATTTTGAGAGAAAAAAAAGAAAAAAAAACTCGTATGATCAAATTAATTTGTTGTTGCGTTTCTTTTTTCCTAAATATCATATGTGGTCCTTAACGTTTTTATGAGTATAATTGTTATCTATACAATAAGACGAGCTTTTTGTTGCCACAATTTTGTTGATCATTTTCTTCAATGCTAAAACATGACATTTTCCACAATGTTTGATTTAGGCTGTGTCTAGTACAGCCACAATGCCGCCGGAGATGGAAGGTTAAACCCCGGAATAGTATGCAGACGAACTTTTTGTTTCCACGATCCAATGTTTGTTATAGTTTTTTTTCTCTACAATAAATTATTCATTTATATATACTAGTCAAAACTTCTAACCGGCCACTTAGTTTCTGCCATTTATGACATATTTATTGTTGGGATAACCACAATCATTGTTAGTCATTGTATAGAATAATCATTTTCGAACTAAAAAGGATGAAGATGTTACCAATATTCCGTCTTGAATGTTTTCAAATTTACACAAGTTTCACTATACCCCTAATTTTGATTTTCATCGATTTTAACATTGGTGGGTGGGGTATTTTGTAGAAAATCGGTTCATATCTGGGCAATAGTGAATAGAATTAAATTCCTTCTTCGAAAATTATGTTTCTTTGTCATTTTACTGGCAATATTGATAGGGAAAAAATGATAATTTCAAGATGTTATTTCGTCCTAAATCTGAATTTCTGTCGCATTTCTCAGTTTTTGTGATTTTCAAAAATGGGGGTCTTCGTCTTTCATGTAATGTCAAAGGGTCACATTAACATTTTAACATGCGACGTTTGTGCGAAATGATCTTCAAATGACCATCCTTTCCATAAAAGAAAACTTCTTTCCAATCAGATTTTTGTAAACATTTAAAAAATTCGAAAAACAAAGTGGCCGGTTAGGAGTTTTGACTAGTATACATGTATATGTGTATCATTTTCCACAATGTTTGTTACAGGCCGTGTCTAGTATAGCCACAATGCCACCGGAAATGGGAAGCAAATCCCCAGAACAATACGCAGACGAACTTTTTGACGCGGTGGATTTTAATGGGGACGGAGAAATCACTTTTGAAGAATTTGTGACGGCCGCGGATAAGAATGGACGATTGATCGATCTGATCTTACCCGTCCCACCTGGCGGAGAGGATAACGATGACGATGATTTTTAGTGCAGGGATATTTAAACCATTATGCCTACCATGCGGCAAAATTCTAGACTGTTCCAAAAAGGACGTTGCAGACGAAAATTTCAAGTAAATGAAAATTTATATTTTTTGTCATTCTGGGTAAAAACATTGTAGGAAATGAAGAAATTGCTTGTTACAAGCAATTTCTTCCTTTTCCATGATATTTTCCAAAGCATGTATGTTGTAGGGCGTAAAAAGGCGTCATTATGTGGGAATGGGTTAAGTCTTTACCAGACAAGAAAATGTAATGTTGATACAATCAGAAACCCCTCTCTATACCGACAAAACAATGGACTGTTCCAAAATGGAAGATGCTGCAGACTATAAAAAGGATATTAAATAAAGATGGATTTATGTACAATATTTTTGACATGGCATAGAGAATAAATATCAATTGAGACAAAAATAGAAAATGTTGGTTATCAGCTTTTTCTTCTTTTGGCTCAATGTTATCGCAATTCTTTTTTTTATCTGGGCGCCCAAAGCATGCTTAAAGAAGGGTTAATAAGAACGACAGAAAGTATGAAACATGACCAAATTACTGAAAAACAAAATCGGTGTCGTCATTTCATGTCCTCCTTTTCCCTATGTGCATGCTTATTAGTATCATCGTATTCGAGTAATAAATTCCTGTAAGCACTTAATTTACGCAAAGACGATTGATATAGTTACTTATGGTCTCTTGTGCATTGTTTTTAAAACATGTATTACAAATTACATCCAAAACAATGACGCCTTTTGACTCCACAAAGTGTGAAAATTGGGTTTGAAGGGACGGAAGAAAATGCTGCACACCAACATTTTCTCCATTTTAATCAATATTCCACCATATCGAAGAAAAATTGCTTTCGTTATGAAAATTCGGATTAATTTGAATTTGGACATGTCCCAGTTTGGCGTTCTTGACAGGGTTAAGCGAGCCTGGGATAGCATTTTAAGAGACATTGCTCGCCACAGTTTATATCGATACTTTTCAACAAAAACCTCGTAACTGCAGCTTGTTTTAAGGTGCAGTTGCGAAGTTTTCGTTGAAAAGCGACATTTTGGTAATCTTGGTCATTTCTACGACAGCAAGAATATTGCCACAAGAATTCCCTTAACCCTTTCCCAAACGGCAAAATTTTGGGGTGACCAACTTCATAAACTGCTACAAAAGACAAAATGGATGCTATTAAAGATAGGATTTGTGTAAAATATGGCATAGAAAATATTGAGACAAAAGGAGAAACTGCTGGTTATCAGCAGTTTCTTCTTTTGTCTCAATGTTTTCCCAAGCCTATTCTATCAGGGGCGTCAAAACCAGGTCTTGTTTGGGAAAGGGTTAAAATGCATTTTCCAATGTTGGATTGGCTGTTTTCGAAAGGAATGTAAAGAATAGTTGTTGTTAATGTAAAATAAATTAATAATGCATATTTCAAACTAAACGTATCATTATTTTTTCTTTATTGTTTCAAGATTTTAAAATAAAGTTTTAAATATTCAAATTTCTCTTTTGTTTATCGTTTTTAAAGCAAGGCCTGCGTAATGCATTCCCTATATAATAGGTATATTTCTACTTATTCTGTGACGTTCGTAAGTCCGAGCATACACCGAACATTTTCGATGATGTCCGATGGTACCTAGTTCCCTGCTATTAAGCTCACCTTAGCACGAAGTGCTGTACTCTCCAACGCCGAGGTCTATTGATTAACAATCAAATATGACATTCTATCGAAATGGAATGAAGAGACAATGTGCTCTGTTCTTAAGAGAGTAGAAGTGCTGAGGGTGAGCTATTGTGATCGCTCACCGTCCGTCGTCCGTCTGTCTGTCCACAATTACTAAAAATCTTCTCATCCCAAACTCTAAGGCCTAGAGTCTTGAAATTTTGTATGTAGCATCGTCTCAAAACCCTTTACCAAAATACTTCAAATTATTGTGATACAAGGAAATTTGGCCCTATGTTGTGGGTATCAAATTTCATATAGAAACAAAGAATGAAATCTTGTACAATCTTCTTCTCTTGAACCGTTTGGCCAAGAGCTTTGAAATTTTGTGTGTATAGAATCATCTCAAGGCCCTCTACCAAAATACTTCAAATTATTGTGATACAAGGCAAATTGGCCCTATGTTGTGGGTATCGAATTTCATATAGAAACAAAGAGGGAAATCTTGTACAACCTTCTTGTCCTGAACCGTTTGGCCTAGAGCTTTGAAATTTTGTGTGTAGAATCATCGCAAGGCCCTCTACCAAAACAAGAGGACCATGATGGTCCTACATCGCTCACCTGAACTAAAATGATATTAGGCACAGTTTTGTTCAATTCAATTAATATTCATGACTTTAAGACTGAAAACAAACTTATGGTCAATAACATTGTGTCAAGTTTTGTTCTGATTAGTCACTATTTGTGGTTGTCCGGGTAAAATTTGAAGGGCAGATCATATGAGATCTTATGGTCTCAAACATTGTGTCCAAGTCTTGTCTTGATTGATAAAAAAACTGTAGATTCTAGAGTGTAAACAAAGTCGAAAACAGACGAAAAAGGCAATTTTGTAAAATTCAAGGGCACATAACTCTCGTCTTTCTGGCCTTATCAGACCAAAAATCAAACTCATCCAAGATCTTATGATCACTAACATTGTGTCCAAATTTAGTCTTGATCGGTCAATAATTGTAGATGCTATAGTGTAAACAAAGTCGAAAACAGTGAAAAATGGCAATTTTGTCAAATTCAAGGGCAGATAACCCAGGACTTTCTAATCTGATCTAACCAAAAATCAAACTCATCCGAGATCTTATATTCACCAACATTTTGTCCAACTTTTGTATTGATTGGTCAATATTTGGAGATGCTAGAGTGTAAACTTTGTCAAAAGTAGCTATTTTTTACATTCAAGGGCAGATAACTCCTGACTTTCTGGTCCGATCTCACCCAAAATCAAACTCATCCAAGATCTTATGGTCACTAACACTGTGTTAAACATTTGTCTTGATTGGTCAATAATTGTATATGCTATAGTGTAAACAAAGTCGAAAACGGTCAAAAACGACAAATTTGTCAAATTCAAGGGCAGATAACTCAAGACTTTCTGGTCCGATCTGACCCAAAATCAAACTCATCCGAGATCTTATGGTCATCAACATTGTGTGCAACTTTTGTATTGATTGGTCAATATTTGTAGATACTAGAGTGTAAACTTTGTCAAAAGTAGCTATTTTTTACATTCAAGGACAGATAACTCCTGGCTTTCTGGTCCGATCTAACCCAAATTCAAACTCATCCGAGATCTCATGGTCATACATGTTTTGACCAAGTTTGGTTAAGATTGGCTCATATTTGTAGATGCTAGAGTGTAAACACCAAATTGTTGACAGACGGACGGACGGACGGACGGACATACGGACGAAAAGCGATCACAATAGCTCACCTTGAGCACTTCGTGCTCAGTTGAGCTAATTATTGTGATACAAGGAAATTTGGCCTATGTTGTGGGTATCGAATTTCATATAGAAACAAAGAAGGAAATCTTGTACAATCTTTTTCTCCTGAACTGTTTGGCCTCGAGTTTTGAAATTTTGTGAGTAGAATCATCTCAAAGCCCTCTACCAAAATATTTAAAATTATTGTGATACAAGGAAAATTGGCCATATGTTGTGGGCATCGAATTTCATATAGAAACAAAGAATGAAATCTTGTACAATCTTTTCTCCTGAACTGTTTGGCCTTGAGCTTTGAAGTTATGTGTGTAGAATCATCTCAAGGCCCTCTACCAAAATACTTCAAATTATTGTGATACAAGGCAAATTGGCCCTATGTTGTGGGTATCGAATTTCATATAGAAACAAAGAGGGAAATCTTGTACAATCTTTTTCTCCTGAACTGTTTGGCATAGAGCTTTGAAATTACGTGTGTAGAATCATCTCAAGGCCCTCTACCAAAATACTTCAAATTATTGTGATACAAGGAAAATTGGCCATATGTTGTGGGTATCGAATTTCATATAGAAACAAAGAAGGAAATATTGTGCAATATATTTCTCCTAAACTGTTTGGCGTAAGGCTTTTGAAATTTTGTATATATAGAATTGTATCATAATGATACAATCTTCTCCAATTCTGTTTATCAGAGATCCTTAAGGTAAATTTTGCACTTCCCATGGTAGTATAACTTTCTAATACCAGCATTGTTTAAATTGTTTCCTTTAATGAACGTTGTCCAGAAGTTGTGTATGTCAGATGAGACAAAAATTATCATCTTTATGATCTCTAAGGTGAGCGATATAGGGCCATCTTGGCCCTCTTATTAAAGTACCGTTAGATGCAATATCGCATGTTTTCGTAACAACTGAAATAATTGAGTGCGCTCAGATCTCTGGGGAATATTCTGAACATTGTTTTGAGAAGATGTTTCTAAATTGTACAGGGGGTCCCAAAATATGTGTCCCTATTTTAAACATCTATAAAATTGACAAATGTTGTCACTGAGTAAAATCATAGCTATGAAGGGGACATGATAAAGTTTTATTTGATATATAGAACATCTATATTTACTTTAAAATCTATTCCACGTAACGTTTTAAAAAGTTTGTCATTTTTTAACTTTTTTGCCAAGTGACGTCATCTTTTTTATTCGATAAAGTTTATTTTTCCATGCTAAGATGATCAAATTGATCCTTGTAATTTTGTCTTTCATGGCCATTGTGGCTTAAATATACTTAGCAAAAAAAGAAACTTTACATGGTTTTTTGATGACTGCAGCGTTGCTTTGAAGCACTATAGAATACATATGTTATAGTTAAATGAAACTTGAAAGTAATGTCCTTAATTTTGAGAAAGGGTCGGGACCATTGGTGTGAAAGATAAAGGTCAACTTGAAGGTCAAAAGAGAGAGGGGTCAATTTCAAAAATCACAAAAATGACGAAAGACCTTTAAGTGATTTTTGAGTATCATTTCTGAATGTGTAGACGCAAACCATTATTTCAATAACGTGTGTGACCACCATTTGCCAAAATACAGGATGCTGATCTCGTTATTGAATTTGTGAGCCGTCGAATGACCTGATTTGGTAAGTTCTGCCATTTCAAAAAAGGGCATGTCATTAGTCATTCACGTCGTTTATTTGGTGGTTATTGCGAAACGGACGCTCCAGCTCATCCCACATTTGCTCAATAGGGTTTTGGTCGGGCGAAAGCGCCGGCCACTCTAAGACGCTGACACCGTTCTGGACCAAACGCTGCACGTTACATGAGCTGTGTGTGGTCTCGCGTGGTCTCCAGGGCCTAGATTATGCATGAAAGGGAGGAAAGTATTCCTCAGAATATTCACATACCCTACTGCATTCAGATTACCCTGAACAATGACTTTATCTATTCGTTGGTTGTCCATTATACCCGCCCAAACCATGACCTTGTCACCACCAAATCTGTCTCGTTCTTGCACGCAACATTGGTCAAATTGCTCGTTCCCGCGCTTGTAAACCCTCATCCTGTCGTCCGCAAAGCTCATCCTAAAGCGTGACTCGTCCGTAACTAGACAGTCCTGGCGGCCTGGAAGCGCTCCACAGGCCTGATTGTTTGTCTTGTTGAATGCAATTTCAAAGGTTCAGGCTGCGCAAACAAGCAAATGCATGACCAAGCTGAAAATTACAAGCAAGTAGGATCGTATGGTCAGTAAGATTTCTGTGAAAGTTCTGTATTGATTATCATTAGTTAATACTAATGTTTGTAAGAGTGAAAATAAAGCTGAAAATGGCAATTTTGTCAATAACAAGGGCACATAACTCATATAAAATTCAGATCAAGCTGAAAATTACACCAAGGCAAGATTTTACAGCCACCAAAGTCAAAATAGAGTCGAAAATGGCAATTTTGTCAATTTCAAGGACACATAACTCAAGATATAAAATTCAGATCAAGCTGAAAATTATACCAAGGCAAGATCTTATAGTCACCAACATTCTGTACAAGTTTTATCTTGATTGGACAATATTTGTAGTTGCTAGAGTGAAAACAAAGTCAAAATAGAGTCAAAAATGGCAATTTTGTCAATATCAAGGGCACATAATTCATGATGTAAAATTCAGATCGAGCTGAAAATTATACAAAGGCAAGATCTTATAGTCACCAACATTCTGTCTCAGTTTTGTCTTGATTGGTCAATATTTGTAGTTGTTAGAGTGAAAACAAAGTCAAAATAAAGTCGAAAATGGCAATTTTGTCAATATAAAGGGCACATAACTCATGATGTTAAGTTCAGATCAAGCTGAAAATTATTTCAAAGCAAGATCTTATAGTCACCAACATTCTGTACAAGTATTGTCTAGATCGGTCAATATTTGTATTTGCTAGAGTGAAAACAAAGTCAAAATAGAGCCGAAATGGCAATTTTGTCAATTTCAAGGGCACATAACTCATGATGTAAAATTCAGATCAAGCTGAAAATTATACCAGAGCAAGATCTTATAGTCACCAACATTATGTTGTAGTTTTGTCTTGATTGGTTAATATTTGTGGATTTTAGAGTAAAATTAAAGTCAAAACCAGCTATTTTTGACATTCAAGGGCAGATAACTCAGGTAATTCTGATTCAATCCAAATTCTTTGAAGGAATCTGAGAGAGGGTCACCCAAGGATCATTCTTGTAAAGTTTGATTGAAATCCATCTAGTAGTTTCTGAGAAGATTTTTAAAAAAAAGTTTACGGACGGACGGACGCACGCACGCACGGACGCACTGACGCACGACGGACACAGCGCCATGACAATAGCCCGCTGGCCTGTCGGCCAGTGGAGCTAAAAATCACATTTCGCATTTGAGCTCTTGTCCAGTGCCTGAGACGACGAGCCCAGACTAAGCGAGCGTGTCTGTGGCGGGCAGTGATGATTTGTCCCGTACAAGATTGCCGCGCTCGAATGTCAACTCTGTTTTGTCTAAGACGATTACGTATGGTCTGGGTCGAGAGTCCTAGCCGTCTAGCAGTTATTGTTGCTTGGATAAATCGGTTACACAGATGCGTTACGGTGATAAAACGGTCCTCTCTATCTGACGTCACTCGAGGCCCACCCGATCTCGGCCTGTCTCTAACTTCTCCGGTAGTTACATACCGAGTCGTTAGGCTATGAATTGTTTGCCTTGAGCATCCAAAATGAAGGGCAACGTTATTCACAGACATACCGGCAATAAGCATACCGACAGCCTGATTTCGGTCATTTTCCGACAACCGTGGCATATTTGTTTTCATAAGAAAATGCAAACAGTTTTGTTTTTTCGTTTTAGTGATAAAGAGTACGTGTCACTCGATGTCAAAAAGCGTTCGAAATGAACTCGGGATTGCTAAACACGAGTAGGGTGATGAAAACCAGAAATGAAAAGCGTGCAAGCCCGTGCGCTGTAAAACATCAAAATTTTGTGTGCCTGTATATTCTCTATCCTTCGCCACATAAGTACATATCGATTTAACTGACATAAAGAAACGTTTAAGCCATTTAAAAAGGCAATAAAAGATGTAAAGTTTCTTTTTTTGCTTAGTATAGATGCAACGAAAGTCTTAACATCATTAAATGCTGAAAGGGTAAAAATTATCACAAAACTAGAGTTCAAAATGAGGAAAGATGTTGTATTTTTCGAAAAGATGACATCGATGACGTCATTTGACAAATAACTTAAACAACGGTAAATTTCTTAAAGCGTGTTGTTGAATATATTAGGAAAGTAACTACGGTTGTTTTATATATCAAATAAAACTTTATCCTGTACCCTTCTTGCCTATGTAACTGATTTTACTTGATGACAACAGTTGTCAATTTTATAGATGTTCAAAATATGTCCCCATTTAAAGCACCATTTGCAGCATCATCCAAATTTTTAGTTGAACAACACATCTTTACACATTTCGAACTCTAGTTTTCTTGATTATTTTCACTCCTTCAAAATTCAATGATGTAAAGACTTTCGCTGCATCTATTTAAGCCACAATGGCCATGATAGACAAAATTAAAATGATCAATTTGATCATCTTAGTATGGAAAAGCAACTTTGTCAAATAAAAAAGATGACGTCGTTGATGTCACATGGCTAAAAATTTAAAAAATGGCATATTTTTTAAAACGTTATGTGGAATAAAATTTCAAAGTAAATATAGATGTTCTATATATCAAACAAAACTGTATCATGTCCCCTTCATACATATGTAACTGATTTTACTCAGTGACAACATTTGTCAAGTTTATAGATGTTTAAAATGGGGACACATATTTTGGGACACCCTGTATGAAAAGTAGGCAAGAGACCCAACAAAAGGCAAAAATTCAAAATTTGAGAACTTCCCTTGAAATCGTCTATTCGCACCATACAGATTTCGTTCCATAACTGGCCACAAAGCCCATTACACAGGCCTTACTTTAAACATCATCTTTCAAATCCCATGTTACATAATTTATGGATAGAGCAGCGAGGTTTGAATCAAACGAAATGTTAACTTTTGTGGAGAAAGAAGAAAAGTCACATATTCGAATTTAATAGACAAGTCGTTTTGTATCACTAGCTTTTTCATTAATAAGACCTAGTTGTAATAAGGGTTCCTACCAAAACGCTGAGGAAAGAAATGGTGATAGCCAGCCTTTTTTTCATTTTGACTCAACATTTTCTGTGCTATATTGTACATAAAACATTTTATTACAACATATTATTTGCAGTCTGCAGCATCTTTAAATTTGGGCGACTCTTGAATTCAGTCATTTGGAAAAGTGTTGTTTCGATCCTCGGAACGTCAACTTTTCTGACAAATATATGAAACATTTGTTACTCCCAAAATAAATACATAGCTATACTAAAGGAAAAAAGAAACGCAACAAAAAATTAATTTGATAATACTTTTTGCTTTTATCTTTCTCAAAATCACCTTCATTCGAGTACTTTTTTGAATGCATAGTAAAACTTCATCATTTGACTTCCTAAGGTCAAAATTTCATCAAGGTCACATGTTGTACGTTCCATAAAATATGCGTTTAAATAAGAGGGGTTTGGCGTCAACGTAAAATGCGTTCTTGCACGCAATCCAATTTGACGTTAACGATTCCTGGCTGAAATTTGATTGCTGTACTGTCAATGAATAGCATCAACAGTTTTTCTCGATAAGAAAATTTGTTTCGGTTGGTAAAATAAACGAACGTTATGGTCTTGACGTCGTGACGTTAGACGTTGACGACCGCTTTTCGAACGACCGTCAGTTATTCTGTTCGTTTTAAAACGTTATCTCAAGAAATATTTTGTCAACGGATGTTCACCAAAGTCAGCAGCAACTGGGGGTTGAGTTGTTCATTTCTTAAACATCACAAGTGCTACCGGACGACGTCTTTGAATGAGTCGCAAAATGATATGATGGATTAAATCCAAACAAAAATCATTGCATTTTGTCGAGTCGACGTGTATCTACACAAATGAAAAGAGTTCTTTTGTAAAGTTTGCGTATTTAAAGGTTTACACGTGCAAAACGTGTAAACGTCTTTTTTGACGTAATCTTTAATGTAAGACCGGTTCTAACATAAACACGTGGATCAATATCAAGATACAGTTCCCTCTAATAATCATTATTGCCTAAAATGTGTGTTTTCAGTATGTTGTTGGCATTGGATAACGAGAAGAAATCGGGCGGATATCCAGAGAAATCGTGCATTAATTGGCAGATTCACGTGCGATATCGGACCGGTTTTGCACTCAAATATCCTCGATTTCACCCTTCAAAAAAAACAATTGTCTCTTTTCCCGCAAAATTCTCAACGTCTCACGTTAAATAAGCGACGTTCGCCTTTTGGCGCCAAATTATGACGTAACGTTGTTTTACCGACGTCACGCATAACAAAAAAATCTCGGAAGATTTATCAGAACAAAACAACAATGGCGGACATTTTCTTTTATTATACCTCACGTGACCTTATCATTCAATAATTACAAACCTAATATTTTTCATATTACCCGCTCAGATAATATTAACCGGTTAATATTTTTTCATATTACCCGCTGAGCGTACTATAAATAGAAATTCTGTTTTTTATGACGTCACCGTGACGTCACATTGTTTTAAAGCACAATATTTGCTGAATCATAGCTAGTTGAACATAAATACGCTTAAATGATGTGGCTTGTTACGCAAAAAGGGACCATCTGGAAAACGTTATAAAGTATGGTTCCTAGTCAGTCTGTGCGAACTGCACATGCTGACCAGAATCGACACTTCATTCTAAGCTAATTTACTGAAACTAGATCTTTTATTTTGTCTTACTTTATGTGTTTTTTTCCAAATGCAAAATCAGTTTACCTCTGTTTAGCCTGATCTCTTTCTCATCTAGATCTAGATCATGGAATTAACCAGACAAAATTGATGACAGGCCTGCCTTTGCGTGCATGTCACAAATTTTTATACGAATGGATAAGGCATTCAGTTGATTGTAACATTTTTTTATTAACGGTGAAGGACTTATAAAGTTAGATAAATTGTAGATTAAATTTTTTATGTTGTTTCTTTTTCGGTATAATAAAATGAATATCACATGCCTCTCAGGGCAATAGTACATATCGTCTACCCTCGAACCAGTAATATTGACCTCGGCTGAAGGCTCGGTCAATATTACCGGTCTCGGGTAGACAATATGTACTATTGCCCTGAGAGGCATGTGATATTTATATAATATCACCTCGGTTAATTTTTCGCACATATCAAGGGGTTTGTGGTAAGTAATCATTGGAATCTTATGCTTTTTATGCAATAATAGCGTCAATTCACGTATCTTTCGGTCGTTAACATTCGCAGAGGCCCGCAAAATACGAAAACGACCCTCCTGCTTCGCAGTCCGGCGTAAACGTATTTCTTGGGCCTCTGCGAATGTTAACGACCTCAAAAACGTGAATTAACCCTATAATAACAAGTTTGACTCAATAACATAAAAGAATAAAAAGAAATGGCAAAAAATAGTTTTTGCGTTTCTTCTTTCCTCTAGTATATATGTACAGTGTAACCCTAATATATCGAACGTCCTTGCGGTCCTGAGTCGACAATTTGCGCGGTTTTAATCGGCCTTATTTCAGTCTGTTTGGTACAAATACTACCAATTCCAATAGGTAATTAAGATATAAAAGAAACAAGAGCTGTCACTGTAAGATGACAATGCCCCCGACACCGCTTTGATTTTAAATTATGGCCAATCTATGTTCAAGGTCAAGGTCATCCAGGGGTCAAGGTCACCAAAGTATGTGCCTACAGAAAGGTAATGTACCAAGGAATGTTGTGGTAAAGTATGAAGCGAATATGTTAAGTAATAAGGAAGTTATGGCCAATGTTAAAGTTTTTGGACGGAATGACGGACAGACGGACGGACAGACAGACGGACAGACAGACAGACAAGTCAAATTTATGATGCCTCCCTATCGGGGGCATAAAAATGGATCAAGCAGGATAATCCATAGTCTGGGTTCCCTCCCCTACACTACGCGCAGTAAAGAAGGCAGGGAACCAGACTAGATAATCCAGATCAATGTTTGTCTTATTACATAAGTCACATTTTCAATAATTGACCTTGCAATAGGGAACGATTTTATCAAGTAAACCATGACGTAATTACGGACAAACAAATAATATTTCGTGGGCGTTGTTATAAAATATCGTAACTACGGCTTGATTCAAGCCGCAGTTACGAATTTTTTATGACAACACCGACGGTTTATCAAAACATAACGGTAATTCAAGTCTTTTTTTTAGAACAAAATCCATTGCCATTATGTACCGCCACATTTAATCTAATGCATAATGTCTAAAGAGAGGACTGATACAAAGAGTTGCCAAAAGATTCCAATCGCTGTTATAAATGCCTACTCTAGATCAGAGTTCAATACACAAGGCCAAACTAGGAAGTAAATTTAAGGCATTTTTCAACACTCTCCCAAACGACAAAATTATAGGTTTTCCATATCAAGTTTGCTGTAATCGGGAAAATGGTAATGAAGATAAAAGTTTTGTAAACTATAGCAAGATCTTAACACATTGAGAGAAAAGAAGAAAATGCTGAATACCGGCATTTTCTTCTTTTCTATCATTGTTTCAAAGCTGCAGCAGACGACATAAAGAAAGGTCCAGAGTGCATTGTAGCATGGAAAATATTGAGGCAAAAGGCGTAAATTCTGCCAACCAACTTTTTCTTTTGTCTCAATGTTTTCCCAAGCCGTTTCTACCATGGACGTCTTGTTTTAGGAGTGGGTTAAGAGGTGCATAAAATTAGATTAGAACTGAAAACAAAGCAAGATCGAATGATGATTAAAGCCTTGACAAAGCTCTTTGTCATATCCATTCAAGAAAAAAAGATGACGGGCATTTTCTTCATTCTCCACATTTCAACCAGATTTAATATACAATCCTGTCTTTTTTACAGGTTGTCTTTTTATTTTGAACAACTTTGCATTTAGAGTAACCCGACATGTTGCCTTTTGGGAATGTGTTAAACATACTTTAAGAGAAGGGAGATATTTTAAACCTTTCCCAAACAAGACCTGATATTGACTAGTATTTCGGAAAGGCTTGGGAAAACATTGAGGCCAAAGCAGAAAATGCTTATAACCAACATTTTCTGCTTTTGGCTCAATATTTTGTTATGTTTTATATAAACTGTATCGGTATTGACACATATTTGTCACCTGCAACAACTTTCAAATTGGAAGTCAAAATTTTGCTGTTTGGGAAAGGGTTAAATAGAATTATAATTCTTAGATTGGTTTAAATGACAAAGCAAATAATCCACCAAATTCTACTTGATAAATTCTATATTTGGTTTTGATTTCAAGAATCAATTTGCTTATGAAAACAATGTTTTAGGCCGAGTTTTTAGTGCATCCTACTTTGAACTTTTTTACTCCCCTAAAGAAAAGGGGTCTGGAAAACATTGCAGAAAATGAAGAAATTGCTTGTGACAAAAATAACACAGATAAAAATAATTAATTTCATTCACTTTAAATTGTCGGCTACATCTTTGAGTTTCGATCGGTCTAACATTTTCCTGTCTGCCAAAGGATTAAGTTGGTATGGGTATGAAAATTCTAATATCACTTCAAAAGTCTTCACAACAACGTGATTTTCAATATGCTAACATGTAAAACCCGTATCTTCATTGTCGTAAGTCTCAAACAAGAGATGTTTGTAAAACATATATGCCCCCTCAAGGGCCTACATTTGATGTAGGTCAAAGTCCAAGGTCAAGTTAACAAGGTCCAAGGTCATGGTCAAATGTGAAAAGCCTTGGTTGGAGGTGTCCATGTGTGAAATATCAAGGCTGTAGGTGTAAAAGGACATGATATATATGCCTGGTTTCAGTCTTTTTAAAAGTAGGTCAAACTCCAAGGTCAAGGTTGCAATATTCAAGGTCATGGTCAAATGTGAAAGGTCTTGGTAGGAGGTGTCTATGTGTGAAATATCAAGGCTGTAGGTGTAATAGGACATAAGATAAAGGCTAGGTTAAAGATTTCTAAAAGTATGTAAAATCAAAGGTTAAGGTCACACAGGCCAAGCTCATGGTCAAATGTGAAAGGTCTTGGTAGGAGGTGTCCATGTGCAAAATATTGAGACTGTATAGGTAACAGGACATGAGATATAGGCCTAGTTTAAGTTTTTTAAAAGTAGGTCAAACTCCAAGGTCAAGGTCCAAGGTCATGGTCAAAAGTGAAATATCTTGGTTGGAAGTGACCATGTGTGAAATATCAAGACTGTATATGTAAAATGACATGAAATATAGGCCAGGTTAATGTATTACTAAAGTAGGTCAAACACCAAGGTCAAGGTCACAAGGTCCAAGGTCATGGTCAAATGTGATGGGTCTTGGTCGTAGGTGTCCATGTGTCAAATATCAAGGCTGTATGTGTAAAAGGACATGATATATCTGCTAGGTTAAATTTTTTTTAAAGTAGGTCAAAGTCCAAGGTCAAGGTCACAAGGTCCAAGGTCATGGTCAAATGTGAAAGGTCTTGGTAAGATGTGTCCATGTATTAAATACCAAGGCTGTATGTGTAATAGCACATAAGATATAGGCCCAGTTTAATTTTTTTAAAAGTAGGTCAAACTCCAAGGTCAATGCCACATGGTCCAAGGTCATAGTCGTATGTGATAGATCTTGGTCGGAGGTTTCCATTTGTCAAATATCAAGGCTGTATGTGTAAAAGGACATGATATATCGGCCAGGTTAAAGTTTTTTAAAAGTAGGTCAAACTCCAAGGTCAAGGTCAAAAAGTCCAAGGTCATGGTCAATTGTGAAAGGTCTTGGTAAGATGTGTCCATGTGTGAAATATCAAGGCTGTATTTGTAAAAGGTCATGAGATATATGCTGGGTTTATTTTTTTTAAAGTAGGTCAAACTCCAAGGTCAAGGTCACAAGGTCCAAGGTCATGGTTAAATGTGAACGATGTTGATAGGAGGTATCTATGTGTAAGATATCAAGGCTGTATGTGTAAAAGGACATGAGATATAGGCAAGGTTAAGAATTAAGTGTAAAAATCAACAAAGGGCAATAACTTCAAGAATTTACCGCAGAGTTACGGTTCTTGCGCACTGCACCTCTCCATAATGAAATCTATTCATCTGTAAAGTTTCATGATTCTACCTTACATATTTTTTGAGTTGTGCTCCGGACAAGAATCAAGTTATAAAATCAACAAAGGGCAATAACTCCAAAAATATGATCGGCAGAGTTACGGTTCCTGTGCACTGCAACTCTCCATAATGAGATCTATCCACCTGTAAAGTTTCATGATTCTACCTTACATACTTTTTGAGTTATGCTCCGGACAATAATCAAGATTGAAAATCAACAAAGGGCAATAACTCCAAAAATATGATCGGCAGAGTTACGGTTCTTGTGCACTGCACCTCTCCATAATGAGATCTATCCACCTGTAAAATTTCATGATTCTACCTTACATACTTTTTGAGTTATGCTCCGGACAAGAATCAAGTTTGAAAATCAACAAAGGGCAATAACTCAAAAAATTTGATCAGCAGAGTTACGGTTCTTGTGCACTGCACCTCTCCATAATGAGATCTATCCACCTGTAAAGTTTCATGATTGTACCTTACATACTTTTTGAGTTATGCTCCGGACAAGAATCAAGTTTGAAAATCAACAAAGGGCAATAACTCAGAAAATTTGATTGGCAGAGTTACGGTTCTTGTGCATTGCACCTCTCCATAATGAGATCTATCCACCTATGAAGTTTCATGGTTCTACCTTTAATACTTTTCAAGTTATGCTCCGGACAAGGTTTGGTCTACGGACAGACCGACCGACCTACGGACCGACCGACCGACCGACACTTGCAAAACAATATACCCCCATTTTCTTCGAAAGGGGGCATAATAAGGTGATCAACTAGTGAAGTTGGATGCTTGCTAGCAAATTATCTCTTTCTCAAACAACTAAAGGGGCGCAGTCATGATGCAGTTGGTTGCACAGCAGTCTCTCCCAGGCCCCGGGTTTGATCCTCTGTTGCAGCAAACATCCTTACAGACAAGTGATTGTTTGATAACCTTTAAGCTATGAGAGTGAGTAGCTGGAGGCTTAGTAAGGATGTTGCAGTAGTACTGGTATGAGAAATGACAAGAATCCATGGTTAGGTACTCCAGCCGTCGTGATATATCCATTGCAGTTGAAAGAGACATTAAACATCAATCAATCAACCATAAAATCAATTAAATAACTAAATCTTAGATTGTTTCAAACCATCTGCTGTTTCATATGACAAAACAACTACATGTATAACTGACATACTAGTTTACAAGTTATAGCATAGACATCCTGGAGGGAAAAAAGATAAACTGACTAAATACCATGTAGAGTTGTCAGCTGATTGAATGGGGGTTAACACCACTTTCAACTGCTTTGGTCATATCGCGCACCAAGCTTATAGAAATTTTGGTTAATGTTTGATGGTTTACTGCTATGGTCATACTGTGGCAGCTGGAGCACCTTATCATAGATTCCTGATACTTCTCTCGACTGTACTACCACAATATCCAAACAGAGCCCTCCAGCTGCTCTCTCACATAGACGATTCACACCCATTGGTGAGAGACAAATGACTTGTCAACTGTCAGAATGGATACTGGTCAAGCCATAGTTTTAACTCACTACCCATCAACTGACAGACTAGGATAATGAAAGAATAATTCAGTTGTTGAACATGCATTACATAAACAACCAAAGTCTGGCTGCTTATTAAAGCTCTGTATTTTATATGTATAAAGAATTTACATTATTTCAATTTCATTTAACAATAGAGACTAAATTTTACATCTTATATCTTAAATAAATCACAAACTGCAAACCTGTTTTGTTCATCTAACATAAATAAGTATAACTTTATAATACTTAACTTTCGAAAATCATGGAAAACTTTTGAAAACATTGGTGGGAAAAGAAATTAACGTTTCATATCTTGTAAAACACTAGTTGTTGTTTTAATTTGTACAAATTTTTGTCTGCAACTGAGTCCATATAAAACATGTACAGGGTGTCCCAAAAGTAAGGTAACACTCTAAATCTAATATATCTCGGCTAATTTATCATTTGTGTATTCCTTTTATCACTGACAGTACAGAATGTTATGTGCAGAAATAAATGAAATAAATTTCATCAAATTTTCATAATATTTGTGTATTCTATCTATGATGAATCAAACACACCCTATTTTGTCAATGACGTCATTTTGATAGTAAATGACGTTCTCTAGATTACGTCCCTTCTGTCGCTTTCCTTGATTTATTCTTGTGCTAAAGCTTTTAATAACTGCCTAACATGTGTCCATAGAAGGTTTCATACATTTTCTTTAAATGTTTGATAGCAACATTGTACATGTTCAATGTAACATGTTCTTGCTTTGGGAATAACACTTTGGATCACATTTTTCTCCAAAGAAAATAGTCCAGGGAATCCAAATCCGGCATGTGTCCACCTACAAATGTCTAAGTGTTTGACTTGATCTCCCAAAGACTGCGATTTCATAATTTGAATATGGCGTGGGAAAATTTAAAATAGAATTTCAAAATGCATTGTACTGAAGATTTCAATGAATCTTGTTCTGACGAAATTCTTCTCGTTTACTCTCCTGGACTTTGATATGCAGTCTCATTCATAGCTGAGATGTTTCCTGCGCTGCAGGATGTTTTGGTCTTTTGCTTCTTTGTTCATCAAAATATGACCAAGATCCTTCAAATTTATCTATTATTGAGTGCAGGAATTTTCCTTTTGGTGAACTTTCTGTTTTGAATTAAGATTGAAACTTTCTTTGAAACATATTGGAGATTTAGATTAGTGACATGCTTTACATCATACATACTGTGAGAACGTATGTTGTGACGTCATTTTAATAGTGGTACAGATGACGTCAAAAACGACGCCATTCTAATTTGTGTGCAACGTTGAAGTGTATGGCAAACATAATTTCAATGAATTCCGCAGATAATGATAGTTTTCCGAAAGAAATCGGCTGAGAAATAGCAGAGCTATTGCACTTTTTAAGTGTTACCTTACTTTTGGGACACCCTGTATATGGGAGAATTGGGATAATTCAAAATAACAAAATAGTAAAGTGTAACAGCATGCATTTGAACAAACTAGCATGTTTCCCATTCAAAAGTACCTTCAAGTAAGAAATAATTTTACAGTTTCACAGTATCCTTTTCAACACTTCTTTTTATTTGGGATTTGACAATTAGCCAGTAAAGAAAGGGAGAAAACTTACTAAGTTTCCATCTTTTCTTCTTCTTTTTTCAGCCTTGTCAAACTAATTGAAATTTATTCATGTTTCAATATTCAGCTAAGTAGATGACCAGCCTACACATTCGAATTCAGATTTTTTCTCTTTCTTTTTCATTCTTTACTGAATGCTAGACTAGCAAATGTCAAATCAGTGTCAATATAGCTTTGATTTGAGACTCAAGGATTGCTTTCATATGGTTAATTACAAAAGCACTATTTCATTTCCAACCATATCACACTTTTTCAATTGAACACTTTAAGTGTTGGACAGACATCAAATAACATAACACAGATCAACAGGTAAAAGGGCGTAATGGTAAAGTAATTTTGTTATTTCAAATCATAGGCCTATGTTGTGGGTGATCAAATGAATCGTCTCATTGAGACAATCAAATGAGTACCCATAACATAGGGTTAAGAGAAACTGAATATCGCCACTTTTCAACACAAACCTCGTAAAAGCAGCTTCTTTTAGGCTGCATTTACGAGGTTTGTGTTGAAAAGTGACAACGTTTTGCATTTTTTAAAATCTATTACGTCACTTTTCCTGCATTTACAAGGTTTGTGTTGAAAAGCGACCATATCTTTCATTTAGAAAATCTATTACACCTTCTTATCCGCAGCTCTGATAACATTTAAACATCATAAACAATTTGATCAGTTATAAAACTTCTTGTTGGAATTTGCATGGTCCTTTAATAATTGACATGGCTCAAATTCACTGCCGTACCACTGTTGATATTTCATCATTCTGTCTACAAGAGGCCGAGCGCCGTGTAAATCTAGGTACTTAAATGGACCTGGAAAATAAACATCATAATAAATAAACATCAAAGAGAGTCTAAAATTGTTAACACAATTATGCTATTAACCTTACGATCATGAGGTTTCTGTTAATTTCAACAACCTGTATGACATATAAAGTCACCTTTATACTAAATGCAGTATTTGTATAAGACTTAGGTTCTGAAATAAGCCATGCCAATTTCCGAACCCAAGGACATAACAATATGAATAGAAACCCTGGAAACGATTTCTCATATTTTGTCTTTTAAGTCTTAAAAGAAGATAACTTTGTACGAAAGAAATTTAAACAGTAGAGAAGTTATTTAACCCATTACCACACAGTCACAGCTTTGGACTCACCACAAGATAATGACTTAAGAAAAGTTAGAGGAAAATAAAGAAATTGCTTGCAACAAGCAATTTCTTTATTTCTCAAAATTTTTTCTACCCCTTAAGACCAAAAATGTAGTGAAACTGCCCTCTGCAACACTTAAATTTGGATCAGTCTAAAATTTTGCCTTCTGGTAAAGGGTTAAAAAAGACAATGACGAAGCTGAATAAAAGAAATTCTTACCGCCAAAGAATGGAGGGAATCCTAAACCAAACACTGCTCCCATATCACCTTCCATCTGTAAACACATTAACAAAACTCGATTAAACTCTTTCCCAAACAACCCATGGTTCTGATGTCCCTAGAAGAGAATGCCTGGGAAAAGATTGAGACAAAAGAAGAAAATGTTCTTTTGCATCAATATTTTCTATATAGTGCCTTACTATACACATATTCAATCTTATTAACATCAGATTAAGATTTGTTGTCTTTTACTGCTTTTAGAATTTACAAAGCAAAAACACTTAGCTATGTAATTAGCTCCCTGGACATAAGGTCCCAGCTTTATAAAGATATCTAGTGTTATGTCATGATGCGCGAAAATATGTTTGTAATTCAATTTCCTTGTTAGATAAATATACTAGGCAAAAAAAGAAACGCAACTTCCTTTTCAATTCCTTCTTACGCAAAGACAACAAATCAGATTTGAACAAAATGTAATACATCTAAAGCATTAACATTTCACCTTATAAATTCCACAAAATCTTGTTTGTAGTAAATTCCATTAATAAGAAAACACCCAGTTTACACCGGGCGTCATAACAGTTTGACAAAAAAGTGTATGTAGGTCGAAAAACACATTCTCTTTCGTTCAATTTGGACCGATTTTCGAATGGTGTGAAGTCCATGCGATTTATTAGGGGTCTCCATTGCATTCTTAAACCTATCCCGTAGCTGGCGTTAACCTGATGATACGGTTCTGCCTAGACCACGGTGGATAATCACGTGATGCAACAATTTCAGAAAATCTTTAAAAACTTTGTTAAAAATTGACCGATTTGAATTCGGTTTGAAGCAGAGAAGGTGGACAGCCGTCACGCATTAGATGAGCGTGAAAACCGTTAAACGTATAAAAAAGTTATTGAAGATAAACCAAATTTTGTGTTTATCTTCAATAACTTTTTCATCAGTTGATTTTTCAAAAATCCACGCTTCCAGGTTATACCTGACATTTTTCCGCCTTCTCTGCTTCAAACCGAATTCAAATTGGTCAAGTATTGACAAAGTTATCGAAGATTACCGGAAATTCTAAGTCACGTGATTATACACCGTGCAGACGTCATATCTCTTGCACGTCCGCTCCGTGCTCGTTCAGTTGTGGTCCCATTGAGAGCCAACAGCGTAAACATTCGAAAATGTGTCGATTTGTTGCCCCACCAATGCTTTGCAACAACATTTTGACTTTTTCAAACAAACAAAATCCGTACTGCAGACTGGCGTTGATTTTGGCACAGCCGTGCTATGCGTAGGGTAGTGAGAAGTCTATGAAAGCTTTGGCATCTTCTTGGTCTATGTTTTAGCTTGTGTTTGAAGAAAGTTTGTTATGATAGTAGTCATTTAGAAACCACGACAGGGGGAAAATCAGTTTTTAACAATTTACTATGAATCACGTGATGAATTTACGACATCTGAAAAAATGACACAATATCTATGCGTATGGATGCAGGTATATTAAAAATGTACCCAATATCCATTAAAAACATATTTTGTCGAAAATATTACGAAAAATTGGGGTTGCGTATCTTTTTTGTTCTAGTATATATGTAAAATTGAGTGAAAGAAAAGGTTACATACTGGATTTGCAAGGATCCCTTCTTGTAAGCACATCACAGCCTCGTTTATAAATCTTGATGCTAGTCGGAATTGGACATCTTCATCTGTACATCTGTAAGGAAGAGGTATTTAATAGAAATTCAATGAGGAGACACTCATGATAGGGGGCACTTGGCTGCCATATTGATGGCATACCATAGCCCAGCACACCTTTCAATTGGTCCAGTATAGTATGAAATCTATTTAAACAACTTAAGAGTACAAGTGCAAAATAGTAAACTTAATCAATGACCAAAGTTATTTCAACCCATCATCAAATGTCAGGATTTTAGACTAGTCCAAATTCAAAGATGTTGCAAATGACAATATCGAGTGAATGATTTTTTGTCTTTCTTGGCAAAAACTGTTGTGGAAAATGACGAAATTGCTTGTCACAAACAATTTCTCTTCATTTTCCACCATGTCTTACAAAGCCTTTATCTTGTGGTGCACCAAAAGCATCAATGTGTGGTAATGGGTTAAATTTTTACACCTGGACTTCCGGTAGCACCAAGTGTTGTTCTTCCACTTCCAGCTCCTCTAATATTTTCTTTTATTTCACTACAAGGCTTAGACAATCCATAAAATACACTCATTTGAACTCACTTCCAGCTACTGTAGCTGAGGACCCTTCCTTGGTATCCTTCAAGGAGGGGTTATCAAACAAGCAATTCTAACTGTTTAAGGGCCCAGGGCTGACTAACTTGCCAAGGTGGGAGCTCTGCTGTCGGGGACGCAAGGGCCCTGGTACCTCCAGGGAAGGCAGACAGGTCCTTGCCTGGTGAGCCAAAGGTTCTGGGAAAACTTTACTTCCTTCTTTCTTTCTTGGTTTGTTGTATTTATTTACCTAATGCTACTTTTTGTTGTTCTTATTTTTTTTCTCCATCGCATAGTTATTTGATATTTTCTTGTATGTATCTTGTATATACTTCATCTGCCTATTCTCTCTTTGTTTTCATCTTTTCTTGCGTTACCACCGAAGGCAAACCTGATGTATAACAGTCAAGCTTGACGGTTCAATGTACCAATGTAGATGTAGAATATTTGTGTCATTAATTTTTACAGACCACATACTTTGTAGCAACAAGCTTAGATTTTAATATCTGGAAAACAAAGGGAAAGCAAAAGAGATAATTTTCCAAGAGCATAACTTACTCTGGTTTAGGTTCTATTCTATATCTCTCTAACAGTTTTAGAGCTTCATCATTTTCTGGTCTGGATTTCTTCTTGCCTTTTCCATCATTATACAAATATACACCTTTACCAGCTTTACGACCTGAAAAATAGAGTTGGGTATATTCTAAATTATAACACTCCACCGTAAAATCCATATATAGCAAAAGAAGAACTGCAGCGGGTTTTATTTGACCAATAAAGACTCTATGTAATTATGCTTTGTGTATGCGCCAAAACGTCACGTAGCGTCAAGGTAACGTCAAATGACGTCATCAATGACGTCACTTAACCGGCAATACGTTTCCTACGCCGAAAACTAGATCATGACAGAAATTCCACAAATAACACATTTAAAATGTGCGTTTTGTTATTTAGAGTGTTATAATGGAGATAATAACAGGTTTAGAGGTCTTTATTTGCCAAACAAGAGCTGTCCGAAGACAGCGCGCTCAACTTTCTAAGTTGCTAAGTATAAAGGGGGCATAACTCCAAATAGAGTGGTCCCAGGGTCATGGGCCCTGATAGTAAGGTAGAGGGTGTGATGGTGAATAAGTATTCCAAGTTTGGGTTGAATCCCTTTGATAGTATGGAAGTTATTGATGTTTGAAAAAACATTAACCTTGGTTGCAACGCCAACGCCGACGCCAACGCCCACGCCGACGCCCGGGTGACAGTATAAGCTCTCATTTTCTTCGAAAAGTCGAGCTATTAAAAACCTCTGTGCTCTGAACTACATGTTAAGGCAAATACCTCGGCGCGGAGCGCCTCGGTTTTTACCTACACATGTAGTCCGTCGCACATCGGGTTTTATTTGGCAAATAAAGACCTCTAAACCTGTTATTATTTCATAATTATCATGTGTTTCCAAAAGTATTAGTCCTAAGCCTTGTCAAGACTACTCTTTGCTTGGAAAAGGGTCAATAAACACAGAAAAGCCTTGCTTATAAACAAACATCACCGAAACAATCTAGATAAAGACAGCAAACATAACAACATTTTTTCTTCTTATCCTTTCCTTTTTTTGAAGAACATTTTGATGTATATCAGAGGCCATATTCACCTACATTTCTAAATTGATTGTCTACAGCAAAATTACATTACAAGCACTCTGATTGGATGAAACATATGTCTTGGCAAATCAGATTAGTTGTTGTGTGATTTTAAAGGTACCATATAGCACTTTATTTCTGCAGGGTCCAAATTCTGTGTTTTTTTCCAAAATCAGCCGGTTTGAATTTCTGCGGAACATATTTCTGCGGTTGTTCACTTTGCTAGATTACAGATTTTATTTCTGTGCAGTAAAAATTAATTTTGGTCAATTTCAAACATATTTTGAAAAACTTTTTTGCATGACAATGCTTACAATTTATTTCAATTACTCTGTAATGATAAAGGGATATTATTCTACAAATTTGGAGAAACAATTCATTTATTGGGAAGCAATACCTTATACAGATATGTGTGAAAGAAAAGATGTGTCAAACTGTTACAAATCAGTCTATCTTGTTAAACAATTGTTCATGGACGAACAAAAGTGTTCTTACTACACCTGAATTAAAGATGTAGTTACACCATTTTTGAATGGCAAACAAATCTATTGTTATGAAAGTGTGCTTTACATTAGATTGTAACCTTGTGTTTTACTTGTCAACGTTTTGATTCAAACTATAGAGCAACAACTTCTACATTTGAGGTTAAAATTGTGTGGGTTTTATTTCTGCGGTGCTATTCATGACAGCAGAAATAGCAGAAATAAAGTCCCCGCAGAAATAAAGTGCTATACAGAATTCTGGGATTTGGACTGATTGGTAAATACCACCCAAAAAGTCACAATGTTTTTGGATAATGGTCACAGATATACAGATCTCTATTATCCACATACCCAGTAATCCGGCAGCGACCATATCAGTGAGCACATTAATGTTACCACCACCAAATCTGGCACCAAATGCCTTGCCCAGGTCCTCTGCTACATGAGCCGCCACATCGACCCCGACCTCGTCAGCCAGCGTCGCCACACCGACAGGCCAACCAAAACTGGTGGTAAGGGCATCTAACTTTTTAGGACCAACACCCTCCTGTAAACAGAGAATATCAATAGCATTTCAAATCAGATATCACAAAAACGATTTCACCATTTCCGAAAGCACAAAAATGACGACTTCCTTTTTGAAAGCAGCTGCAAACACCAAAATGGGTGTTGAAAAAAGGTAGCACTTTGCCTCAAAATTCCCAAACTTGTGTATAAGGAATGTAAAAACCAGGTCTTGTTAAGGGCAGGGTTAACAGCACGTTTTGTACAGCAAAAAGGGAATCAACAGATATATAAAAGGTATGTTACTGTTCCGAAAAAATTGTGCCTGAATATCTGTATCTATTTTTTTTTCCAAAAAATATTTTTTTCAATGATTATTGGTGTGCAAAGCATTGACCTACACACATTAGAATTTCAAGAAGAAATTATTGAGGCAAAAAGAAAAAAATACTTATTCAATATTATCAGCATTTTCTTATTTTGTTTCAATGTTTTCCCAAACGTTTCCTATTACCAACATCAAACCCATGTTTTATTCTGTAAAGGGTTACATGACAAAAGCCTGGAGACTCTCATGAATACATTATTATATAAAATATTGTACCTGTAAGCACCTGACAGCTTCTGACAACATAGGGGCCAGTATTCTGGTAGTATAGAAACCTGGTCCATCTTTAACAACTATCACAATCTTGCCTTGTTTTAAACCAACAGCAACTGCCGAGGCTAAAAAACAAAAATACATATGAGCCAGGATCTGGAAAAACGTCCCTTAGTTATAGCATTTTTAAAAATTGAGTTTGAAGATCAGCCTGTTGTCAAATGCAGACCAAAATGCATCCATGCTGCCCTCTTTAAGTTACTACAGGTCATGAAGAAGCTATTAGAGAACAACGTGGATCCTGATCAGACTGTGCGTATGCACAGGCTGATCTGGATCTATGTTGGGCTCAAAAGCCTTAAGGGATGTTTTTCCAGATCCTGGCTCATATGCTAGAACTTCGGATACTATTTAAATTGTTGTTTCTTTTCCAAATGGCAAAATTTGTATTGGTTAAACCTGAAAATTGCTGCAGACCACAAAAATGGATGCCGGTAGGAACAGAATTTGTATTTATTATAGCAGAGAAAATATTGAGGCAAAAGGATAAAATCTGATTATCATAGTATGCTCTATTGCCTAAATGTTTTCCCAAGCCCTTTCTATTAGGTATATCAAAAGCTGGTATTGTCTCAGAAGACAAACAGATTCACAGAGTTCAAATCCAGAGTCGCTTTTTGACCAAGTTTGTGATGCTGTATTCCAAGCTTTTATTAACAAGATATCAGTCCAAACTGATTGTTTGAATATGGTTTAAAACTATTTTAAACAGTATTTAGTCACAGAGAATGTCTTGTTAGGTGAAGGATAACGTCGGTGCTATGACAAAATTGCGTAACAAATTAGTTACGCAATTTTGTCAATTTTCGTTTATAAATGCTTTCTACTAAGTCTGTAGGAGCGCATATTCTGTTAAAACGGCGTTTCTCTACACCTATTAGAACCCTTTCAATTATCATGTGACAAAATTGCGTAACTCGATTTAGCTGACAAAAATGCGTTGTACATAGACAAATTTTTTACACGAAAGTAATAAAAGGCTGAGAAATGGCATTCTAATCTGTTTTTCTTCTACTTTGACCAATAAATGAACCGTAATTTATGTTCAATTACCTTATTTTACCTTAAAGAAGATGAATTGTTCATGTAGTTATTGAGTTACGCAATTTTGTCAGCACATTTTTTAAAGCAGTAAAAAGTACTAAAAAGGTTTTTTGGCTCTCCTGAAAAAAATGGGTTTGGAGCAAAATTCCAGCTACGCAATTTTGTCATAGCACCGACGATAAACTTTCAGTACTGATTCCTTACCTTTTGTATCTTCTGATGTTGCTTCTGTAGTTATAATTTCTAACAGCTGCATTTTGTCTACTGGTGAAAAATAATGCATTCCAATAAACTGAAATAACATGAGGAGAAATTATATGCAAATACATATGTTTACATATTCGTTTGTGTCAGGCTTCATTTTTAATTCATCATGAGATATATGTAAATAGTTTTAAGGGTACGAAATGTGTTTGTGAAACACTGATGCCCCGCAAAATGGCCAATGTTAAGTTTTTGGACAGACAGATGGAGACAAGTAAAACTATATGCCTCCAACCTTTGGATATGAGGGGGTATAAAATTGGTCTGATAAGGTTTCTTCAAATACTTAATTGTTGTCCATATCTTCAAATACTTGTTTGTGTTCGATTCAGATTACCAATTCAATTTTCTTAGCTCTAAATAATTATATCCTTTGAAGTTCATTTATTGTGACTAATATTTGCTAAGAATGAATTCTAATCAGTTTTAGAAAATTCTGACCACTTTGGTTGGTAGTATTCTAAGAACAAGATCAACCGTTACATTTGAGCAGAATAACACAATTCTACAATACAGCACATGACGTCTGTTCAGCATGACAAGGGCAAATAAAGACACGTGTCCCCACCTACCTGTTCTGGACGTTTACTGGCCTGGGCTATCTATGTTATAGGTAAAACTGATGTATGGGATGCAAATATACAGTGATCTGGTATGTGCTCTTTACACATGCAGTATACAGTAAGATCAGACTGCATGTATATGCAGGCTGATCTTTGCCTATGCTGCCTATTACAGCAATAATTATTACAAAGATTGATTAAGACATGTGTCCCCCACCTACCTGTTCTGGACGTTTACTGGCCTGGGCTATCTGTGTTATAGGTAGAGCTGATGTGTTGGATGCAAATATACAGTGGTCTGGGATGTGCTGAAATACAAACAACCAAATATTACACATATGTAAGTTGTTTCCAATCCTACAATGTTTTTTTTGTAGATCAGTCTAAATGCTGATGTTTTTGAAAAGAGCTTATAATAATACATCAAAAATATATTTCTCTTATCCTATGATACAATGGCATGAATTGGATTGATTGATTGACTGACAGAGTAGAGTTTAAAGTGCAATTCCACAGATATGGTTATAAAGTGATAAGGCCTCAGTTAAAAGTCTCATAAAACAAGAGCTGTCACTGTAAGATGACAATGCCCCCAACACTGCTTTGATTTTAAATTATGGCCAATCTATGTTCAAGGTCAAGGTCATCCAGGGGTCAAGGTCACCAAAGTATGTGCCTACAGAAAGGTAATGTACCAAGGAATGTTGTGGTAAAGTATGAAGCAAATATGTTAAGTAATAAGGAAGTTATGGCCAATGTTAAAGTTTTTGGACGGAATGACGGACAGACGGACGGACGGACAGACAGACGGACAGACAGACGGACAGACGGACAAGTCAAATTTATGATACCTCCCTATCGGGGGCATAAAAAGACTGGCACTGGAAGGTACATGATCCAGCGACATGATTGTTACAAGTCCATCATATTACCACTGTACTGAATCTGGACCTCCACATGCATCTGAGGGTTTAGCTTTCATCTAGTGTAAGTGCATGTAACATTAAATCATCCGTTGCATTTGTAAATGTAGTTACTACAGCTTATTCAAGCTGTAGTAACAACATTTTCAAATGTAACCAATGATAGGGATTTCAATAGCTTAAGATACGCCCCACAAATCACAAAGACGGTTCTACTTACCTGTTCTACTTCTCTGACAACTTTATGTTTGAGGGCTAAATCTTCAAACACTGCCTCCACAATGATATCACATTTACCAAAGTTCTCATATGAGATAGTCGGGTCTAGATTTGTCATGATTAAATCTTTCTCATAACTGTAAACACAAAAGAATTCGACTAAACCCTTTCCCAAACATGCACAACATTGCAGAGAGAACAAGAGCTTCGCAGAGCGGCGCATATACATCCGAGAGGGGCTTGTCAGTAAAATTGGCCATTTTTTCAACTCAAGGGCAGATAATTCAACATAAAATATCATCGAAATTTTGTTTGCACAACCAGACACCATAAAGATTCATTGTGGCTACTTTGATTAAATTCTGGTTGAAACTGTAGGAGTTGCCCACAGGAGAAAATGGGCATTTTCGAGAAGATGGACATTTCTTCTTAAATTCAAGGGCAGATAATGCTAGAACGAAAACAGTATTCTGAATTCCGTAAGCGGTGTGCACAACTAGACACCATGGAGATTCATTATGGCAAGTTTGATCAAGAAAATAATGGTTATCTTCTTTTTCTTCATTTAAAGTGACATTTCACAATCATTTTTACACAAATTTTACTTTTATTCTATCTGAAAGAGCAACTTTTCTTATGAAAATTCTGAAATTTTCAAGCCAAAATATTGAACAGTTTACGAGAAATACACATTTTTGGGCTAAAATCAAACAAATTGTTGTGGACAACAGTCCAGATTTATAAAGAATTTGTCATTTCTGTCTCAACTTTAAAGGTGTATTTTTCACTTATAAATAACAACTCCAAAAAACTGATAGCATTTCTACGCATTAGAATAAACAATCTTTGCATCAAGACATACTTTTAAAAAATGAAATAAATGTGAAATGCCACTTTAGCCCTATGTTTTCTGAAGCTTTTTATCTGATGCAGCATATGGCAAAACTCTAACAATGAGCCCATGGTCATGTGACAAGGAACATTGTGTGAAAATTTCATCAATATCCCTCGATAAAAATCTGTATATGAATATAGGAGTTGTGTTAATGTTATCATTTATTTTCAGCTATTTACTTGATCTACCTCATTTAATTTCTAGTGTCATTCCACTGTTTCATCATGAGATGATTATGAAATTGGACGAGCACTTCTTTACTGTCATAGAAAAGGCTCACAGAATGCAAATGCACAGTATTATTTTTTGTTTAAAATTTTTGTCAAGAAAATAAAGATATTTCTAAGGGCATTGCATACTCTGTTACATGCAAGACAATTCTGATCACCCCAATAAAATGTAGCAGAGCTCCTTTCCCATCACTGACAAGGAACCCCCAATATAAGGTAACTCACCTGCTAATCTTTTTCCGTTTCACTTTTCCGTCCAGCCCTTTCTGTACCTGTTGTTCACCACGACCAATCCCCTCTGTGGTTACATCTTTCAGCAGTACATTTATTCCTTTATCTATAGACACTTGAGCAATACCAGCACCCATCAAACCTGCACCTAGCATACCTAGTGTTCTGAAAAATAAATATGAAAGTGTGATATATGTTGTTCACCATGACCAATCCCCTCTGTTGTCACATCTTTCAGCAGTACATTTATATCTTTATCTATAGACACTTGAGCAATACCAGCACCCATCAAACCTGCACCTAGCATACCTAGTGTTCTGAAAAATAACAAAATAAATATGAAAGTGTATAACTTAAACTTTTAATAGAATAATTCGAAGTTAAATACGGAAAACATGCCACATTAAAACAAGCAGGTAGCATAGAATAAGGTCAGACTGCATGTACATGCAGGCTGACCTTATTCTATGCTGCCTGCAAAGCTATTGTAATATTCTGGGCCCAGCCTGACATGTTTAAACACTATTCCAAACAATCCCTGATTTTAATTTAATATTCCTGTTATATATGTTTTTTCTCCACGACCAATCCTCTCCGTTGTCACATCTTTCAGCAGTACATTTATTCCTTTATCTATAGACACTTGAGCAATACCAGCACCCATCAAACCTGCACCTAGCATACCTAGTGTTCTGAAAAATAAATATGAAAGTGTGATATATGTTGTTCACCACAACCAATCCCCTCTGTTGTCACATCTTTCAGCAGTACATTTATTCCTTTATCTATAGACACTTGAGCAATACCAGCACCCATCAAACCTGCACCAAGCATACCTAGTGTTCTGAAAAATAAATATGAAAGTCTAACTTATAATCAAACAAGTCAAAGTTAAATATGGAAAACATGCCACATAAAAACAAGCAGGTAGCAAAGAAAAAGGTCAGCCTGCATGTGACCTTATTCTATGCTGCCTGCCAAGCTATTGTAATATTCTGGGCCAGACCTGACATGTTTTAACCCTATTCCAAACAATCCCTGATTTTAGTATTGCTGTGCAAACATGCAAAGTGTAACTTATAATTGAACAAGTCAAAGTTAAATATGGAAAACATAAAGTAAGGTCAGACTGAATGTACATCCAGGCTGAGCTTATTCAATGCTTCCTGCCAAAATTACTGAAATATTCTTGTTCCAACATGACAAGGTACGCCCCTTCTCCAAACGATCAAATCAGTATCACCACTAAATCCCGAGCCTCCAGCACCTCACTCCCTCTTTGGATTAAATGATTATCTACCCATTTGTGGGAGACAAATGATAGAATGGATACTCGCAGCAGCTGAGGATTGAATCCGAGAGCATATCACTTGAGAGTAAGATGGGCTACCAATTGCACTAACTAGTAAGGCTGCAACCTAACTAGGAAATAGTATAAGAGCCCTTACGACATATGAAACCAACATGGATGGAGACCAACATGCATACACAGTATGATGAAGATCCATAATGTTCTATTTTATTGTTTGAAAGATCCGAAGAGAATTACAAATCTGTTTCAGACTGTGCATGGGTGTAGGCTATTCTGTTTCAAATGACATAAGGGCTGTTTATCAATATCTCACCTTAAATATGTTAACCCCTTACCCAAATAGTAAAAAATTTGACCATTCTAATTTTACAGCTGCTGCAGATAACAAAATGGGTGTCGATGAAGATGGGATTTGCGTATAACATAGTACAGAAAAAATTGAGACAAAAGATGAAAATGCTGATTATCAGCATTTTCTTCTTTTGCCTCAATATCTTTAAAAGACTTTTTTTTTTCTATTAGTCAACCCTGGTTTCTCGAAAAAACTTAAGCACATACTCATGAGTACATGCTCAACTTCAAAGGAATACTCTCCAACATTGAAGGGTATTCCATTGAAGTTCACACTTACTTGACTTCTCGTTTTGGTTTTCCAAATTTGTTTTTCTTCAATGCTGTCTGTCCATTATATAGACCAATCAAGGCTTGTGATTCTTTTGTCATGGCTAGCTCTCCAAAAGCCTACAAAGTTCACAAAAATATTCACAATTAGACAGACTTACCAGACCCTTTAAGCCTCTCTTACAACCCTTCGTATGTCTTTATAAATTGTACATCTTCAGAGAATTTAAAACGCACGATTGAAAAGGACGCACAACGGGTTGTGAGATGGGCTCAAAGATTTGTCTGGTCAATTCTTTGCTGCGTGCTGTCTGCCTCGTGGTTGCGTCCACCAAAATCATATGTTGCACTTGCATGCATCCCACGACTATGCCTACGTTTTAGACGCAGACCATACCCAGGAGCACTTACCACCAGTTGTAAGAGAGGCCTTACCAGACATCAAAATTTTAGACTGGTTCAAATTCAAAGATGTTGCAGATGAAACTTTCAAATGAATGATCTTTTTTAACATTTTTTTGTCTTTTTTCTTCATTTCCCACTATGTTTATCTTGTAAGGTATTATACAGCATCATCATAATTATGCAAATAGCTTAATTCTGCACTCAGTGTTTTTAGATAGTTGAATTTTTTCACTTCTTTTTTGTGTTGTGTTTTTATAATGACTTTGCTCCCTGTATTTATTATATCTTTTCAAACAAATTCAGACAGAAGCCTCTGAAATCTAATATTACACACAATTCATAACAATTTATGTTTAGCACTGTTCAAAAGTAGAGGTAAAGTTCAAATGCCCCTTTCCTCTGTTTGATTCTATCCTTCAACCCTTTCCCAAACAAGACCTGGTTTTGACGTCTCTAATAGAAAATGCTTGGGAAAACATTGAAACAAAAAAGGAAACTGCTGATAACCAGCAGTTTCTCCTTTTGTCTTAATATTTTCTGTGGCATATTTTACACAAATCCTATCGTTAATAACATTTATTTTGTCATTTTTTACAGTTTTTGAAGTGGATTACCCTAACAATTCATCGTTCAGGAAAGGGTTAAACATTGTTTTATGAGTATTCTCATTGTCCATTGTCTGGTAAAGGCATGTTCTCAGAATACTTAAGATGTATGTGATTTGGTCATTTCAAATCTATTTATACAAGAGATGTTTGTAAAACATATATGCCCCCTCAAGGGCCTACATTTGATGTAGGTCAAAGTCCAAGGTCAAGTTAACAAGGTCCAAGGTCATGGTCAAATATGAAAGGTCTTGGTAGGAGGTGTCTATGTGTGAAATATCAAAGCTGTATATGTAAAAGTAAAATGAAACATAGGCCAGGTTAAAGTTTTTAAAAGTAGGCCAAATGCCAAGGTCAAGGTCAAATGTGAAAGGTTTTGGTTCGAGGTGTCCATGTGTGAAATATCAAGGCTGTAGGTGTAAAAGGACATGATTTATATGCCTGGTTTCAGTCTTTTTAAAGGGCGACGGTAACAGATGGTCTAATTGCAAAAAATGAATTTTTTTGAAAAAATATGCAAAACTTTTGTGTTGACCACCTCTGGATGGTTAATAATATGCGATTCAGACAGAGAATGAGCCGAAATTACAAGACAGATAGCTGAATTTAGGGAGAATCCAAGCCTAAATTCAACCCCATCACTGATGGGGTTAGAATGATTTTCAAATTGTTGCGCATGCGCATACAGCGCGGACCATGATTCAAACGAGATTCATACTTAAATTTCAATATGACGTCATCATGTATGTTGTGACGTCATTTAAGAAAGTCGCATGTCCTACTGTTTTGACCTACTTTCGACATCGCTTCATGAATTTGGTATCAAATTGCGAAACAAGAGGCCCATGAGGGCCTGAATCGCTCCACTGGTTAAAGTGGAAGAATTATCCCATGATTTCTTGTAAGCCTTTCACAGCGGCAGCCAAATCTTGATATTAGTGAATAAAGTTTGAAGAGAGACTCAAAGAACATTCTTGCAATGTCTGGTTCAAATTGGCCTTATGGTTGATTTTTAAAGAATTTTCTTATGATTTCTTTAAGTCTGATAAGCCCCTTTCTCCCTGCCACGGCCACATTTTTTTGACAAATATCAAAATTTGTGAACAAATTCTAAAAAGAACGACTAAAGGCACATTCCTGCAAAGTTTGGTTCAATTGGGCACACTGGTTGATTTTTTAAGAATTTTCTTATGATTTCTTTAAGTCTGATAAGCCCCTTTCTCCCTGCCACGGCCACATTTTTTTGACAAATGTAAAAAATTGTAAATAAATTTTGAAAAGAGAGACTCAAAGAACATTCCTGCAAAGTCTGGTTCAAATTGGCCCTATGGTTGATTTTTAAAGAATTTTCTTATGATTTCTTTAAGTCTGATAAGCCCCTTTCTCCCTGCCACGGCCACATTTTTTGACAAATGTAAAAATTTGTGAACAAATTTTGAAAAGAATGACTCAAGGCACATTCCTGCCAGGTTTGGTTCAAATTGGCCCTATGGTTGATTTTTAAAGAATTTTCTTATGATTTCTTTAAGTCTGATAAGCCCCTTTCTCCCTGCCACGGCCACATTTTTTGACAAATGTAAAAATTTGTGAACAAATTTTGAACAGAATGACTCAAGGCACATTCCTGCCAGGTTTGGTTCAAATTGGCCCAATGGTTGATTTTTTAAGAATTTTCTTATGATTTCTCCAAGTCTGATAAGCCCCCCCTGCCACGCCCACATTTTTTGACAAATCAAAAATTCGCGAACAAGTTTTAAAAAGGGTCACCCAAGGAACATTCCTGCCAAGTTTGGTCAAAATTGGCCCACTGGTATAAGAGGAGAAGATATTTAAAGAATAAGTTAACGGACGGACGGACGCACGCACGACGGACACAACGCCATGACAATAGCCCGCTGGCCTTCGGCCAGTGGAGCTAAAAATGAGTCGTTGCTTCAATAGTTTCTCGTAATCATTTAATCAGGTCATATAAAGCTTAAAAAGTGTACATTTCGTTTGTATTTGACAATTTTTGGGTCCAAATCTGGGAAATAGTAGCTTTAAAAGTAGGTCAAACTCCAAGGTCACGGTTGCAATATTCAAGGTCATGGTCAATTATGAAAGGTCTTGGTAGGAGGTGTCTATGTGTGAAATATCAAGGCTGTAGGTGTAATAGGACATAAGATAAAGGCTAGCTTAAAGATTTCTAAAAGTATGTAAAAATCAAAGGTCAAGGTCACACAGGCCAAGGTCATGGTCAAATGTGCAAGGTCTTGGTAGGAGGTGTCCATGTGTAAAATATTGAGACTGTATAGGTAACAGGACATGAGATATAGGCCTAGTTTAAGTTTTTTAAAAGTAGGTCAAACTCCAAGGTCAAGGTCCAAGGTCCAAGGTCATGGTCAAAAGTGAAATATCTTGGTTGGAAGTGACCATGTCTGAAATATCAAGGCTGTATATGTAAAATGACATGAAATATAGGCCAGGTTAATGTATTATTAAAGAAGGTCAAACACCAAGGTCAAGGTCACAAGGTCCGAGGCCATGGTCAAATGTGAAAGGTCTTGGTAGGATGTGTCCATGTGTGAAATATCAAGGCTGTATGTGTAATAGCACATGACATATAGGCCCAGTTTAATTTTTTTCAAAGTAGGTCAAACTTCAAGGTCAAGGCCACATAGTCCAAGGTCATAGTCGTATGTGATAGGTCTTGGTCAGAGGTTTCCATGTGTCAAATATCAAGGCTGTATGTGTAAAAGGACATGATATATCGGCCAGGTTAAATTTTTTTAAAAGTAGGTCAAACTCCAAGGTCAAGGTCACAAAGTCCAAGGTCATGGTCAATTGTGAAAGGTCTTGGTAAGATGTGTCCATGTGTGAAATATCAAGGCTGTATTTGTAAAAGGTCATGAGATATATGCCGGGTTTATTTTTTTTAAAGTAGGTTAAACTCCAAGGTTAAGGTCACAAGGTCCAAGGTCATGGTTAAATGTGAACAATGTTGATGGGAGGTATCTATGTGTGAGATATCAAGGCTGTATGTGTAAAAGGACATGAGATATAGGCAAGATTATGAATTAAGTGTAAAATCAACAAAGGGCAATAACTCCAAGAATTTGATTGGCAGAGTTACGGTTCTTGTGCACTGCACCTCTCCATAATGAAAACTAATCACCTGTAAAGTTTCATGATTCTACCTTACATATTTTTTGAGTTGTGCTCCGGACAAGAATCAACTTATAAAATCAACAAAGGGCAATAACTCAAAAAATTTGATCGGCAGAGTTACGGTTCTTGTGCACTGCGCCTCTCCATTATGAGATCTATCCACCTGTAAAGTTTCATGATTCTACCTTACATACTTTTTGAGTTATGCTCCGGACAAGAATCAAGTTTGAAAATCAACAAAGGGCAATAACTCCAAAAATATGATTGGCAGAGTTACGGTTCTTGTGCACTGCACCTCTCCATAATGAGATCCATTCACCTGTAAAGTTTCATGATTCTACCTAACATAGTTTTTGAGTTATGCCCCGGACAACAATCAAGTTTGAAAATCAACAAAGGACAATAACTCAAAAAATTTGATCAGCAGAGTTACGGTTCTTGTGCACTGCACCTCTCCATAATGAGATCTATCCATCTGTAAAGTTTTATGATTGTACCTTACATACTTTTTGAGTTATGCTCCGGACAAGAATCAAGTTATAAAATCAATGAGATCTATCCACCTATGAAGTTTCATGATTCTACCTTTAATACTTTTCGAGTTATGCTCCGGACAAAGTTTGGTCTACGGACAGACCGACCGACATACGGACCGACCGACCGACCGACCGACACTTGCAAAACAATATACCCCCATTTTCTTCGAAAGGGGGCATAATTAGGGATGGTAACGAGTACCAATTTTACTAATCGAGTACTTGATCACCCTTCCGATCGAGTACTCGAGTACTTGGATAGAAACATCGTCTTTTGGTTATAGTATTGGTTATAGTATCAGTGTTTTCTAACATGTTCATGACCGATATATGCAACATACCTTCAGTATAATTATATCTTTAGATGACATTTGATCAGTACTTTATTTGAGAAAAATGGACAAATGTTAGATATGTGATGAGAATTACAGAAAGTGTCAGAATTTTTCCATTGAACTCATGAAAAATAAGAAAAATTCTTGTTATTCATCACGTAGCAAAGCGTTCGTATTATTAACACATGTTTTGAGATATACACAAGACACTACAGACTTAAAGGGAGGCATTGTTAAACTTTCTTGAATTCATTTGCGTGTAATCGGGAATGAGATGCTTCTTCTTTGAGAAACAAATAGCAATAGAATGAAATCTTAACAATAATCAAATAATCAGCTGATCGAACATTGCATTAACCAACCAACTCTAAGGTAAATACGGACGTCCAATTAAAATGCATCGCCCAAAATCGGAGCAAAGGGCGGCGAAGGTGCGAACATTTACGACATTGTTTGACAGCGAGAACAAAAGCTGTTGGCACTTAATTGCAAATTAGGACAATATCCAGGGATTAGATAATTGGCGTACGACTAGGTGTTACATATTCTACCCTTTGCACGGTACAGTGTTGGAAAAAGCGATCGATATTTTCAACAACTTGAGTTTGGAAACGAATTTTCATTTTTCTGCCGATATAATTTTTTTCTTTCCGATTACTCGATTAGTGATATTGGTAATCGATACTTGGACGTTTGATCGAGTACTCGATTAATCGAGTAATCGTTCCCATCCCCTAATTATATCAATGTTTATTTACCTTTGCTTCAACTTCATTTGTTGATCCTTTACTCACAACCTGCAAAGAAACACATGATTGAGAATACAGACTAAAACTTCTTTTTAAATCAATCCATTTCCAAAATCAGATCTGGTTTTAACATTCATGCAAGAAATAGCTTAAGAAAACATTGAGACAAAAGAAGACAAGAGCTGTCATAGACGGGTAAGACTAATTTCTAGTCTACAATAAGACCCCTTTTTTCCAGGATGCAGCCTCGAATTGAGAAACAGAGAAAAGAGTCCCTGGGAAATATTTTAGGGAGTTCACATGTGACGTTTCATTGAATGGGTGATTTAGAGCATCGAAACAAATTGCTATAGTGTTCAACAATTTTCCAGTCGTAGTGCTGGGGCTTGTGCACCTAACCATGAATTCCTTGTATTTCCGGCACTAGTACAAACACAACATCCTATCCGGGCCAATAGTTTCTAATCTTACATGAAAGATTCACGTATATCAATATTTCTGGAGGGGAGGGGAATAAGAATAATTACCCTCGTATGATGCATCACCAACAATAGTCCTATATTCTAGAGTACCTACATCTAATATTTTCAGCAGTTCTGGATATGAGCCAGGATCTGGAAAAAGGGCCCTTATAGCTTTTTAGACTATCATGTTTGCAGATCAGCTTGTGCCTTAGTACAATCTTACTGGGACTCATGCTGCCGTCTCATTGTTGCTACAGGTCACCAAGAAGCTATTGGAGACCAACATGGTTCATGATCAGACTGCGTGTATACGCAGGCTGATCTTGAACCATGTTGGGCTCAAAAGCCTTAAGGTACCCTTTTCCAGATCGCTGTTCATATGTTTTTTGCTTTCATTTATAGAGTGTGAGGGGTTGGGGGTAAAATGATCTTGATTGTTGTTTTTCATCATTAACAACACTCCTATACACTGCAATACTTACATCTAATACTTTGAGTGGTTGTGGATTTGTATTTTGCTTTCATTAATTGAGTGTGGGGGGTAAAATTATCATGAATGTTGTTTTTCATCATATACTACAATACTTACATCTAATATTTTGAGTGGTGCTGGATATTTTCCTTTTGTCATCTTCATAACCTGTTGATTAGCCATGTATAATACAATAGGTTTGGATATGGCACCAATTATGGCTGGAATTAGAGACAAACAATGTCAGTTAATTTGGATCACATGTTGAAGTCGGCTGAAACTTGCTGTGTTCATATCATAGAACAAGAGCTGTACATAAGACAGCGTGCTAGACTTTTCTAAGTTGCTTAGCCGCCATTTTCTAAGTATTAAGGGGGCATAACTCCAAATATAGTGGAGCCAGGGTCATGGGCCCTGGTAGTAAGGTAGAGGATGTAATGGTGAATAAGTATTCCAAGTTTGGGTTGAATCCCTTTGATAGTATGGAAGTCATTGATGTTTGAAAAAACTTTAACTTTTGTTGCAACGCCGACCCCAACGCCCGGGTGACGGTATAAGCTCTCATTTTCTTCGAAAAGTCGTGCTAAAAATTCATATTAGGTCGAGGTATCCCCAGTTTGCCAATCTGGATTAATCTGATTAAAATAAGGTAGAGGAGAACAGATTTGCTCAAACATCTCGAGGCAAAAGGAGTAAATGCTGGTTATCAGCATTTTCCTCTTTTGATTGTTTTCCCAAGCCTTCTATAAAAAAAAAGTCATCAAAGTCTTGTTTTGAAAAGGAATGACAGAAGATTTTAAAACACCATTACTTACAGTTTGTGACAGACTTTGTTCTGTTTGGCATTTTGACTGTTTTGCTTGCAAGACCTCTGAAATGAAATTAGTCGAATTACAAAATATGTGTTGGGTCAAATGAACATTGTACTAATGTATCAAAACAAAAATTAAAGGTAAAGCAAAATCTGGTAGGTCAAAAAATACAAGGCCCATCTCTGCTACACATTATAAAAAGAACACTTAAACATTGAATGATTGATATACATGCTTTTAACAATACTAGCAATTTTACCCGTCTCGAAATTTGACCTTTGACCTCGATGACCTTGACCTATCCGGGGCTGACCTTTGACCTCGATGAACTTGACCTATCCGGGGCTGCACTCCACCTAATCCCGTCCCGTAACCCGTAAGCAATCCCGTCCCGTAACTAAGCAATCCCGTCCCGTAACCCGTAAAAACGATAAATTTGACCTTTGACCTCGATGACCTTGACCTTTCAAAAAATGAACCCCTCAAGCTAATATCCGGGGCCGCCCTACACCTTCCCTCCAAGTTTGGTGAAGATCGGCCCAAGGACCTGGGAGGAGTAGGGGAACAGACAAACAGACAAACGTTGCTCAAATTATAGTATGATTTTAGCAATAATATGATACATGAAATGATCAATTAACATACATTAAAACTACCAAATGTAATAATTGGTCAATGACATGTTTGCCTCTTTTGAAAATATGTTTTCAAAAGTATTTGTGTGAAAATACCTTTGAAATATCTCGCAACACAAGATATAAGATAATCATACATACTGAGCAGTGAGTATGGCCATTCTTTCTAATGAATCGTAGGTGTTTTCTTCTGCTGATTTGAGTCCTTTACCTGAAAACATTGCAAACATATAACATTTACCCTTGTCCTGGTGATCTTCATTTGGTTTCAAATAAATTACCAAATTAAGAAACATTTCAATCAGTTTGTCTCATTTGTTTTTTGCCACAATATCATTATTATGTTATTCATTTGCTCCTAGGTTGATTTTGTACAAGTTTGTCATTTTCATATTTGTAAAAGACTTAACCTTTGTCATGTTAAATCAAAACAAGAACTGTCACAGAGCGGACTAATGCCCCCCCCCCCCCAACGCCTTGTTTGAGAAAACAAGTATCTGGTGTTGTATGCAACAATAAAGTCCCCTACCGGCTTCACATTGACTCATTGACAAACATATGAAATGTTATGCCCAACTGGAGGTGATTAATACTGCTGCATCACCACACTGACTAACATGGCTTATAATTTTTTTTACATTTTAAAACAGGTTTCATCAAGTTAGCTTGCTTAGTTATTAAGTTATTGCAGGATCCATTTTTTGCCATATTTTCACTATTTCCGTTACCATAGCAACCACACTTTTCGTCAAAGAACAAAGATAAAATGATGTGCATAATCTACACATTGCCATCTAGTCATATACCAAGTCTCATCAAAAAATTAGCTTGCTTACTTATTAACTTATCGCAGGATCCAATATTTTTTGCCATATTTTCACTATTTCCGTAACCATAGCAACAACAATTTTAGTCTAAAAACAAAAATAAAATGATGTGCATAATCTACACATTGCCATATAGTCATATACCAAGTCTCATCAAACTAGCTTGCTTAGTTATTATCTTATCGCAGGATCCCATTTTTGGCCATATTTTCACTATTTCTGTAACCATAGCAACCTCAATTTAAGTCGAAAAACAAAAATAAAATGATGTGCATAATCTACACATTGCCATCTAGTCATATACCAACTTTCATCAAAAACGCTTGCTTAGTTATTAAGTTATCGCGGGATCCAGATTTGAGCGGACAGACGGACGGACAGACGGACGGACGGACGGACAGACAGACAGACAGACGGACGGATCTATAGTCCCCTCCGGTGTGAACACCGGTAGGGGACTAATAAAGTAGAACTATCTCCCTTGGATGATAAGAAATTGCTTCACACACATCTCCATGTCTTGTAGATTGTCTATGTAAATTTTCATCAAAATCCGTCAAGCGGTTTGGGAGGAGTTGCGATCACGAGATATGCGGAAGAAAAAAACAGAAGTCAATTATTTCCCATAGTTGACATCGCAGAACTAAGAAATTGCTTCATGCACATCTCCATGTCTTGTAGATCATTCATGTAAATTTTTATGAAAATCCGTCAAGCACTTTGGGAGGAGTTGTGCTTATACCCCCAAACTTTGTTCGTGGGGGGGATAACAAGCAAGCTGTCAAGAATAAGATCCTACAGCAAATAAGTATATAGACATTTCTTTTTTTTTTTTTTGCTGCCTACCACAGCAGCTGGAAAATATTATTTAAGTGTTTTAAACATCTAACTCACCAATGGGTTCCATGACTTGATCTACCAGGCCAATCTTTTTGGCCTTCTTTGCATCATAAGCTTTACCAGTCAACATCATGGGGAGGGCGGTTTGTAGGGGTAACTGTAAATACAGGAATCAATGGCAAGGTTATGCAATTACCAAACAGCAGAATTTTAAACTGGTCTAAATTCAGAGGTGTTCCAGACGAAAATTTCAAGTGAATCATTGTGGGGTCATTCTGTGTAGAAAACATTGTGGGAAATAAAGAAATTGCTTGTCACAAGCAATTTCCTCATTTTCCACAATATTTTTCTAAGCTTATATCTTGAAGGGCATGAAAAGATGTCACTGTGTGGTAATGTTTTATACTACCCAAATAATTGCTTGTCACAAACAAGAGCCGTCAGAGACGGACAATGCTCCCCGAATAAGGCATTGTCACAATAAATATATGCCATGCTGATCTAATATAAAGCTAACAAATGTTAAGCCCCCTTTTTCCATGACATATTTTGTATACGCAAATTTTAAATAATCTATTGTCAAGGGCATCTGATTTGCTACTCAAATATGAAAATTCATCAAATTCTGACCATTAGACTAGGAGAAATTAGAGAAAACCTGTATTTAACCTTAAGTCCCCTTTTCCCATGACGAGGTCTCAAATCCAAAAACAGGGAAAAGAACATCGGCATTTTGTCATAGGGAGTTCACATGGTAAGTTTCATTTGATTTGGCCCAAGGGTTATGGAGAAATAGCTTCGGACGGACGGACAGACGGACGGACAGAATGACGGACGGATGGACGGACGGACAGACAAAGCGGCGACTATATGCTCTCCCTTCGGGGAGCATAAAAACATTACTGTCCTTGACATACAAAAGTAAAATTAAAGCTGATAATATTAGAAGGAATTACTTTGGATGGATGGAAATCACTTCTCATTTGTATCTTAGTAACAGTTACAAGACATCAAGCCTCCCCTCCCCCATCCCTTTTCCGAGTTTTGAAATTGAAAACCTGGGAAAAATACATCAGCACAATATTATTTAGAGTATATACATAAAGTTCCATCCAATTTGGGCAAGCTATTGTGGAGAATTCACTTTGGATGAATTTTGGAATGAGGAAGCGACTGCTATATGCTTATCCTTCGGAAAGCTTAAAAATATGGAGGCGAAAGGAAAAATTTGCTTATTATTAGCATTTTCTACATTGCCTCAATATTGAAATACATGATAGTAAGTAAACACCCACCAGTTGTGTAAGTCTCTGAGTTCCGCCAGCTCCAGGTAACAAACCAAGCATAACTTCTGGTGTACTGAGTGAGGTCTTCTTACTGTTCACAGCTATTCTGTAGTGACAAGCTAAAGCAGCCTACAATATACAGCAAAATACATTTCTGAATAGAATACCAGCACTGTAGAAATATAAATTTTGAAGGGCCATTTAATAAGTGTGCAAAGTATTGATCTAGTCAGTCTGTGTTGAACTTGACTGAGCAGGCTGACTAGGTTAAAAGTTTTTTTTCCACTAAGATCACTTATTCATTTCAGAATTTTATACTGAGTCAAAAAAGAAAGTGTGCATACTTCTACTTAATATATCTACGTAACGGTTGCGATTAACCCCATCAAACTTTTACACGGAGTTAAGCTATCAACTTTCTCATGTCTATTGACATGGGAAGCAACTTTGGATGATTAAATAGTCTGGCAATTCGCCAAACGGTGATAGCACCTTTTTGCATGTGGTTATCAAAACAAACGTTTCATGATAAAATTTATTGTCTAAAATCTGCATTCAAAGTGTAATAAAGCTAAATCAAACATAAAATTTCAAATTGCTGACTAGCCAAAGATGATACGTCTTAGTAAACACGACAGATTTCACACGTAAGTGTTGCTAGTCTCTTGAATCGGCATAAAATGTGTCGTTTTCGTCTAAATGACATCGTTCTTAAAGTAGGCGTTTGCAATCATGTTTCCAAAACAAAGGATACATTTTTGATAGGCTTTGGTCTGATATCCCGAATGCAGCAATGACTAGAAAAGACTGTTACATGACGTTGACGCCCTAACGTCAACGTTTCAAAACTACACCAATTATGGCGATTCAGTAAAGCAAACATGTGTAAGCAACACTGAAAATCGACCAAGGCAAATAGACGGCTCATAAGAGATTGGAGACCATATGTTTATCACATTATCATAATGCCTAAATCTTACGCTACGCCTGCATTAGGCACATGGTCATCGGCACGGGACGCTTGAAAATTAGTCATGAGGGCAGTGTAGGGCCGAACATCTCGTCCGCCTGAGTTTCGCAAAATTAAGGGGCCAGTTAAAGAATTTGCAGGACATGGAATACGTCTTGCAATATGAACGCAATAGAATTTCAAACGATAAAATGAAACGTTATGTTCGAACAGTGTGACCACAGATGTTTGCCGTCATTCATTGAAGACATGTCACAATAGAAATTGAAGCAGCAATCCCAAGAAATTGGCATTATTTAATCTCCTCACGTTCGTCAGCAAGTTCTGTGAATTTCGAAATTGACCCCTATCTCAAACATCTTAAGAAAACACAAGTAAAATTCCATTTCACACAATTTAAAAAGACACCTGCATATAGGCAATTGAATTATCTTTAATTTGATACCAATATTATGATATCAATATTCAAAATTACGATAGAAATTCCAGTTATTCTCTGTGCACACTTCCTTTTTTGACTCAGCATATCTACCTAACAATATCATCTACTTGGAAAGGTGATATGTGCCTGACCTCTGCGGGTCCATTGTTTTCTTCATAATTGCATTGGGTTTACAGACTTCCAAGATATCCTTAAACTGTATGAAAATGACTAATTGCTTTCTTGTTGTTCGGAGAGGCTTATCACTATTAGGGGGAGAAGATACTGTGAATGGATCTGACGATCATTTTGTTGTAGAGACATTTTTATGTCTAAACTTCTCAAAAGTTTTTTTTAGATTGGAGATAAAATATGTATTCCCTATAAAATTCACTGTATACTCGTTTGGGCATGCTTTTCCGTATTAGTATTCTTTACTGAGTGTAAGAAGCTTGCTGTGTAGAAAAAGAACTCTTGGTTCGACTTGCTTAGATATTTGAGTATCTTATATCGGTAGACTTATTTGTCCACTACTGGAGCAAGTCAGGGAGGAGCTCTTCTTACACTTGCTTCTGTGACAGATTGTCATATGGTAATTGGCTTAATTGCCTGTATGTGTAATATACCTACGAGTGTGCAGATAATAATCTAGAATTAGATTAAGTGATCTCAAATTTCTTATTTGAGCAGGGAGTACATCTTTCTCAGGATGGATCTCTTTCGGACTTGCTTCCTTAGAATTGTATTTTAGCATCTTTGCTGTGAGATAGATGATTCATCTTATAATTGTTAGACTTGCTTAGTCTTACAATGTGAGCCAGTGTGGGAGGAGCTCTTCTCAGACTTGCTTATGGATAGCCTCTGGTTGCATCTCTTCTACACTGGCTTCTTGGCAAGGTAGAGCAACTGTGAAAGGAGCCCCTCTTAGACTTGCTTCTGGATAATCTCTTGTTGCATATCTTCTACATCCGCTCCTTGGTTAGGTATAGCATGTCAGCGGTCTTGCTACCAATTTTTGTTTGGGGCCAGGGGCCAGTGGCCAGTGAAATTGGGACAAATAGCGACGTTTTTACCTAAATTGGGAAAAACTAAAACAAGTTTGTTTTCATACTGTCACTCAATGTCAGCTGCAAATTAGACTGTAGTGATGTAGAATGCATTTGTACATACTCTTGTTTAACCCTTTCCCAAACAAGACCTTGTTTTGACGTCCCTATAAGAGAAGGCTTGGGAAAACATTGAGACAAAAGAAGAAACTGCTGATAACCAGCAGTTTCTCCTTTTGTCTCAATATTTTTTATGCCATATTTTACACAAATACTATCTTTGATAACATCCATTTTGTTGTTTGTTGCAGTTTTTGAAGTGGTTCACCCTAAAATTTTGTTGTTTGGGAAAGGGTTAAGAATCTACGCTAAATCTGTCTTCAAAATGTTTGTAAATGAAGAAAAGGTCTTAACATGGGGCATTCTGGGTCCTCATTGGGAATTTTCACCAGAGAATTGGGGAAAAAAGATACTTTTTGCCATTGGGAATGGGGCCCAATAACGGCCCCAAATTTTGGCAAACGAGACCCCTGCATGTAGACCAAGGAGCATTGTGTGGGAAGAGGTCTTCTTGGACTTGCTTCTGAGACAACTGCTTGTTGCATCTCTTCTACTCTTAGTTCTTGGCGAGTATGTAAAGCATGTCTGGATCCTTCTCATCAAATCGATCTGAGTTGCTGAGAGCAACTCTTAGATGTTTTCATAATGTAGTTGTGATTATCTGTTGTGTGTGTTCGGGAAGCATGTCTTCTAGTCTCCAGATTTGATACGATAAATGCTCCAAAATGACTGGATGGGAAACATAGAGACATGCTTCCAGTTGTTCTGACTTCCCGACCGGTATCGTTCAATGGTTTGAACTCATCAGGGGATTTTTGTTGTTTTAAGGCAAGAGAGATGTCTTGCAATGTTGGTGTTTTCTTCATAATTGCATTGGGTTTACAGACTTTCAAGATATCCTTACCTGTGAATTTCATTTGAGGATTCAGGACCTGGAAAATGGGCCTCTTATGACATTTGAGACCAACCTGGATCCAGATGAGCCTGTACATATCCACAGTCTAATCAAGATTCATGCTGTTCTCTCATAGCTTCTTCATCAGTTGTGGCAACTGTTAGACAGCAGATTTATTCTTGATCAGACTGCAGTTAGGCACAGGCTGATTTAGATCCAGGTTGATAACAAACGACATAAGAGCTTTTCTTTCCAGATTCTGGCTCATTTTCTTTCTGTTGACCCATTCCCAAAAGGACACCTATTCACGCCCAGCCAGAAAAAGGCTTGGGAAAAGTGTTGAAAACAAAGAAATTGCTTGTAACAAGCAATTTTTTCATTTACCACAATGTTTTCTATCTAAAAAGACCAAAACAATTCAGAATTCCATGCGCTTGGGTGTTTGTCTGCAGCACCTTTGAAAATGGAACAGTCCACAATTTTGCTGTTTGGTAATGGGTTAAAATCTCACCTCTAGACCTCCACCCATACAAGTCCCATCAATAGCTGCTACAACTGGTTTAGTTAAGGCATTCAGTTCATTAAACATTCTCTGTCCATTAGACGCCAAACCTTGAACTTCTTCAGCTGACTTACAAGAGCTTATCATTCTGAAAACAGTATCTACAATTGTTACCTCTACATGAGGTTTTTGGAAAACATTGTGGAAAATGAAAAAATTGCTTGTGACAAACAATTTCTTCATTTCTCACATCCGCATATTTTTCCCATCAAGAAAGACCAACAAATGCCAATTTTGTCCATTTGAAATTGTTATTTGCAACATCTTTAAGTGGGACCAGTCTAAAATTTGGTAAAAGGCTAAAGCAGGGGTTGAAAAATCCACTCGCCCGCTCGCATTGGCGAGTAGAAAATGTCGTAGGACGAGTAGATTTGGGGACGAACTAGTCCGACGGGGCGAGTGCAAATTTAGGACTTGAATCACGCTGATTGAGGGGAAAAATAAAGGATAGAAAAGAAAGTATTTATTTTAAACTTCATATCGGAAACAACAATATTCGCTGTAAATAGATCTACGACCTTTCCCTGTTTATGTCGATCAATCCCGAAAGTGAAACTAAACAAGGAAACTAGAGTAAATCTGTGTTACTCTACTCTCTTACGAACAGAGCGAATTCTCCCTACATTTCATTTCGATAGAATGAGCTCTGTTCTCGCGGGGTCGTTTCACATCTAATCTCGGGGCCTTTGCGGGATTTCGGTATCCAATCGTCGCCAATATACTCATAAACAATCGAAATTTCTGATACAAGAAATGATTGGCTGACGCTTCAAATTACCGGCTTCAGCCAAAAATAGAAGCGACGTAATGTATACGTAATCAAACAAGATCAAACTGAATGATTTTGATTCGATAATTTCAAATGATACCGGCTTCAGCCAAAAATAGAAGCGACGTAATGTATACGTAATGATCATGCAAGATAAAGCTGATTGATTTTGATTCGATAATTCAAATGATGTGCTATAATTAGATTATGACGACCAAATAGGCTGTTGGCGTACCGAAAACTGCAGAGGTCATATTTGATGGTTTAATCAATATAGAACTCGGCTTTGGAGAGTAGTGTTACTCATATGCGATGATTTGAGCGAGATCAAAGAGGCCGCAAACACAGTCAATTGATGACGTAGTCATTCCAGTTTCAATATAATCACGTGATTTTTCCGCACCCAAATAAGGTTACGTTTTACTATGATTTGTTTACAAAAGTCGCGCGTCCCAGAAAAGTGCGGGAAAATTGGATGACGCAATGAAAACAAAACGCTATCTACGTAGTAAATACACTGACGTTAGATGGTTTTAACACAGACGCGTTGTCTCTTTCTGTTATGCCGCCTCGCGATTACACAAAGAAATTCTTTCACATTTACCGGGTAGTTGTACATATTAAGAGCAATTCTCTGTAACCACCAGAAAATTCAAAGAGGGGCCCGGCACGCATAGTCATAGATTTTGTTCAAACTTTCGGGATATGTTAATAATGGCACAAAAACAAATTACTGCACTTTATTTTATTCAATATATGCTTGGTTGCCATGGTAACCTCAAAAGAAGATTTGGGGCTCAAAAACATAAAAATTTAGGCAAAAAATGGCACTTTTTCAAGTATGACCACAGGTCCATGCAACCAAGTGTCTTAATATTGAATGCCTAATATGCTACAGACAAACATCCTTAAACATTATGTTCCTTTCCATCTCAGTAGAATGAATTGTCACGTAACCATGGCAGACTTAAAGTGGGTGGGGTAAGACATTTTCCAATTTTATCAAAAAACTGATATTTAGTCATATTTTGAGAACTTGAGAAAAAAATCGCAGGTAAAATCAAAAGTCATGACATAGTTTCCTTGAAAGACCATAGACAGTAGAACCAATTAAAAGAAAAATCTTAGTGGGCAACTCATAAACACAACTTTCAGCGGCGCTCAGAAGAAGCCACTAAAGCAAGATGCCCAGAAAATACATTTTCTCAATACTTGGCTTAGAATATGCAAAAATCAAATTTATTTTGTATTAGTAACGTTTCTGAGTATATACCTGATTAGAAATGATGTATTAAGTTTAACAATCTTTTAAATAACAAATTTTGTATCTCTGGTGAAAAAAGATGGAGTAAAACTTACCCCACCCACTCAAATTAACAGGAAAATTGATACATACTCATGCTGAAACATCTTGTAAAGATAATGGAATGTGACCAAGTGTGATCCATTGATGATATTAAGAAAATGTACATGATTTATGTTACAGATTTGCAAAGCTGGCCATTAGTACAAAAATGGTTGCCATGGAAACATGTAGAACAAAATCACATGTTATCATAATAAATAGTAATTTCATTCAATGTGCTTTGCTTGTAACTAATTTCTTTCTATCATAGATCATTTGTTCCAATGCATGTTATTTTAAATGACTAAAATGATATGGAAATAGTCAATAAAGTTTACTTCACCGTCTAAAATTCTTTGTGAAAGGGAAAATTACCCCACCCACTTCCGCGATATAGGTAAATTAGAACTCAAAATGGTATGTAAAATGTGTCTCAGCAATTTCATTTGTTTTTAAAGATGTATTAAGCATTCTTTATCTAATTCAAAAAAGTTTGTATCAGTGAAATATATGTTACCATGGTAATTTACTTGATAAACACTCCTTAGCAACAGAAAAACTCCATAGCAACAGATGGCTTATTGATGAAATTATGCATAAAACATCTGTCGTAGGGTTTCTTGTGTAATAAAACTAAAATTTGAGTAATCTTTGACATTTGTGTTTTTTTAAACTCATATATAACTCAACAATTTATCGCAGAATTTGAAGTCTTTTCTTATGTTCGGAAAGGCAACCACTACCCCACCCACTTCATTAAGCTTGAACATCTGTTCATACATATAATTGTCCTTAACCCTTTCCCAAACAAGACCTTGTTTTGACGTCCCTAATAGAAAAGGCTTGGGAAAACATTGAGTCAAAAGAAGAAACTGCTGATTACCAGCAGTTTCTCCTTTTGTCTCAATATTTTCCTACCTATTTTGCACACAAAGGGTTCCCCTACTTACATTCAATTTGTCGTCTGCAGCAGCTTTCAAATTGGTCCACCCTGAAATCTTGTCGTTTGGGAAAAGGTTAAAAGCTGAAAATACCAAATACTATATTCATGTATTATTTGAATTATGTCCTGTGTGTAATCTATTAAATGAAAAACCACAAAGAATTTTAAAGAAGGTTACTGTTGCCACGGTAACATACAATAAAAGTACATGTACACCATACTAACGCTCTTATTGCTTGAAATGCTATTTGAATTAATTTAAGCACAAATAAGGTAAACATAGAAATGTGTTTTCAGTGCCAACCTACTACAATTTTATGTAACAATATCAAGCTTCAATTAATAGAAGCAATGCAATTCCTCTAATTGAATTATATATAAACCTGGATGTGGAAAAATGTCCCTTAAGTGCAATTGAGAACACTAAGGATCCAGATCAGCCTGCGAGTATGCAGTCTGATAAAAATCCATACTATTCTCTCATAGCTCCTTCAACATTTGCAGCAATTGTCCATATTAGACTTCATCTTTCGAAATATATATTTTCTTATGTTATCTATTATTAGATAATTGAGCGTAGGCTAGCAGTTTCACATTTTTCTTCACGTGTTCGCTAAAGCTCAGGTGTTCTTCTTAGTACACACCAAAGACATGTCTTATACACTTTAACGACTTAACGTGGTCCCCAGCATAGTTGATTTGATTTGAAAGTAATATGCACTTTTGTAGCTGTTTTTTGCTTCCGAAAGTTATGAATTCAGTTTTTATTTTTAACCCATTACCAAACGACAAAATTTTGGGGTTTTCCAATTTGAAAAAAGTTGCAGACGAAATTTCAATGTGATGAAATTTAGAGGTGTTACAGCTTTTAGGGTAGAAAACATCGTGGGAATTGAAGAAATTGCTTGTCACAAGCAATTTCTTCATTTTTCACAATGTTTTCTAAAGCCATTATATTGTGGGGAGCCAAGAGGAGTCACTATGTGGTAATGGGTTAAAGGGTTCATTTTTATTTTATTTTATTTCATTCACTCATCAATAGTCACAACACAACTTTCTAATTCTTCTATAGTTATTCTCTCTGTCCGCAGCCGGTTTGCATGATTTTGTTGCAATATGATCGACTGCAAAACAATAACTGATAAAGATTTAGGGTCGACATCAAATAAAGTTCCAGTATACATGAGGTATAATCATTATGGCCCTAAACAGCTTCCCTAGGGAACACTACAGTTTACATTGCGTGGAATTGAATTGGTTAATTCTACACTAACACTACAGTTTCTTCTTTTCTTCAAACCAATATCTGGCTATCCATATTTCTGGAAATGGGCTGTGTTGACTATGAGAAATTGATGTTTGGTCCAGCCGAATCTGAAATATTTATTATATAAGATGTGAAAACTGCATACCCAGTACAAAGACAAAAAAGATAGATGAATAAAAGACATTTTAATTTAACTAAGATAAGAGAAAAAGAGACACTTAGTCATATCATTAATATGTTATAAATTAAACTCCTCTAAACTAGCCTTTATACTATTATTTATCCAATCCCCAAACAAGACCTAGTTTTTATGTGTCTAATCAAAAAGGCATGGGAAAACACTGAGACAAAAGAACAAAATGATGATAATTAACATATTCTCCTTTTTCATGAATACTTTCAGTGCTATATTTTACACAAATCCTTTTCTACTCAACAGCAATTTTTGTCATTTACAGCAACTGTCCAATTGGATCACCCAAAAAATGTTGTTTGGGAAAGGGTTGCAAATCCAAATAAGATGAAATTTTAAAATTATTTTTTCAAGGGTTGAACCCTACAATATTGTCATTCTTTATCCTTTCTCAAACAGAAAACTGTACTGCTCCTTTTTAAAAGAATCTGCATACAACAAAAGTGTAGTATTGTAAATTATCTATAGATATGAAATTTTTGAATGTTTCATCATTATACTTTATAGCGCATAGAATATTGAGGTAAAATAAAAAATGTGGTTTATCATAATTTTCCTTTTTCTCAATGTTTTCTATATCAGGGCTGCCAAACCACAGAGGTCTTGTTTGAGAAAGGCTTACAAGCAGGGGGAAAGTATGGAATTCGGAAAGTTTGAGTTAACACTTTCCCAAACAACAAAATTGTAGGGCCGTTCTATTTGAAAGCTGCTTAAGATGACTAAATTGTAAATGGATGTCCTAAAAGAAGCAATTTGTGTATAATATATAACACAGAAGATATTGAGGCAAATGGAGAAAATGCTGATCATCTACATTTTCTTCTTTTGCCTCAATGTTTTCTCAAGCCTTTTCTTATAGGGACATCAAAACGAGGTCTTGACTGGGTAAGGGTTAATAGTGCACTGCAATATGTTGCAAGTGGATGCATATAAACTTATCATTATTTATTTGCAGGCCCGTAGGAAGCAATTTCAGATTGAGGGGGCTAAAGCCCTTGTGTCTGAATATGGGGGGGGGGCTAATTTGGATTTTTCCTAAATTCTCAGCGTGAAACACGGAGAAATCTGCATTTTTGGCCCTAGCCCCCCCCCCCCCCCCCCCCCCTGTTCCTACAGGCCTGATTTATTTGTGAAAGAAAGTATAGCTGACACTAATTGAACTGGCAGAGCAGCCCTAGTCAATGGGCTTGGATGATCTGCCAGGTCATTTATTGTGAGGTAAACAATCCTGAAATTCAAACCAGTTTGTTTACCTGTAGTACTTTTTCCCAACTTATCATTTTAGATGCAGTCAATATTCCCTCTCAACCATCTGAAATTAAAAAGATAAAACTTCATGTTCAACCATGTTGTACTGCACAATCAAGTTTTCACTGTGATTGAAAAAAAAATTCACAAATGACAAAACTCTAGGTAGATCTTTCTTGAAGGGCACTGTAGATGACAAAATGGATGTTGACTGCAAAAAAAATTGTGGACTTTATAATACTAATAGCACAGAAAATATTGAGACAAAATGAGAAAATACTGGGTATCTGCAGCATTCTTCTTTAGTATCAATGGTTTTTCAAGCAGTCAGAACTTTACATTTGAATTTATGTTTTCTCCAGATTTATTTCTGTTAGGAATGTTTATTTGGGAAAGGAATAATCTTGATGTTCATCATTTCAGATACTTAATCATGAAGGTTTGGCCTTTTGTGAATATATGCCTAAAAAAGGATAAATGAAGGAAAATTTGTATAAAATCTATATTGTCCCCTTTATTCGAAAACCTTGTATCTGCAGCTTGTTTTAATCTGAACATAGGCCTACGCGGTTTGCGAAGAAAAGCGACGATATACAATTATATAATAAACTATAATTTTTCATAGAAAATTAAACTTTTCGGTGCAAAAGCCTGCAGAAATTATGACGAATTCGCAAACAAAAATTAAATATATGGACATTTTAACTCTCATGCTGTTGAAGACTATTTTTTGTATCATTTATATCATTTTGTCTTTATTGTACAAAGTCTGGGCAACATTTATAAGACTATTTTCACTTACCAAACAGTTACAAGATATTACAGGCTTTTCAAAATTCCGCCAATGGATTCAGGCCCTATGTATTAATTGGTTGATTATATGATGATGATTGGTGACAATGATGACAACTTCCCAAATGGTCCCTTTTAGCTTGACAGGTCATATTTGTCTACATTTCAACTGAAATTTACCAGTGTATAAATTCATTACTAGTGATTGGGAAAGATTTATTTTCAACAGGACAACATCCCATCCTCTTAGAAAATCAAATGTGACATTTTGAAAACTGATGTGACAATTTAGAGTAAGTCATGGGACATAATTGTTCATCCACCTTAGCAAAATGTAATGTTGAAGTTATTTCCCCTCTCAATCGTTCTAAAAATAAACATTGGAAAATATCATGTGACAAATTTGGTATCACATGATAAGATTTTTCTTATACTGGTGATGTCATAACAATTTTGATGATGTCATGGTTTGATGATGTCATGGTTATTGGAAATGGAATAAAAATAGAACAAAAACAATTTCCAAGGTTAAAAAAATACCGTAGATCAATGAGAAATGGTTTTAGAAATTTGATTGTAGAATTTGATTTAGATAAACATTGGAAGTACAAGTTGGCAGAAATGTTAAACATATCCTTACCTACGATTCTATGTATGCTTTTGTTTTTATGTAAGTAAACCACGTTGAAATGAAAGCCCACATGGAGAAAAAAAATGTTTGTTTACAATTTGAGATAAACAAATCTACAAAACTGTAAAGCAAGTAAGAAAATGTTATGGAAATTGATTTAAATGGTTAACAAGACACGGGCAAGAATTCCTTATGTGAAAGTATTAGGAAAACAGTACCAGATTTATGGGGTAAACAGATAACTAAAGAAATTTTACAGATGGGCCGAGTTTTGTCTGAAACCAGTAAGAGGACACTGGCTACAGCAAGTTTTTCAATGAAAGAAAATGTACACAAACCTTTATTTGGTTGAATCATATCGAGGTTCTTGTTCTCTGGGCCCCAAAGCATTCAATATGGAGCAAAATCAATATTTTCACCTTCACAAACTGGTGCAAATGCTTGGTGGCGGCCATGACAGTTGTTGTTGTTTACTGCTATGGTTGGGTATAAAACACTGTAAAGGACCGGATTTTCAAGAGGGGAGAAGCAAAATTGCTCACATTGGTGGATTTCAATGAACCCTCACACGGACGTTTCTGGTTTGCCCATCGAGATTTTTTCCTTTTTAGAACCAGCAATGTCCCTAATTTGAAATACAATATATTACATTTCATAAATTTGCCTGCGTTTTTTACTAACGAAGCATTAACAGGACCCTTATAACCAACTTTTGTGGCACTTATTTAGACTTTTAAAAAATTATATAATTCTTTTGATAGACCATATAAGAAAATCTACACATGCAGAAAAAGGGCAATTCAATACCCTAAATATACATTACAAACAATATAGATTTTCTGTTAAAGTAACTTAAACATCAGTCATTCTTTTGAGATGGTATGCGTTATCAAAGAATTTTCAATTTTTGGAACTTTGAGCGAAGTTTCCATGGAAACGAAGAAAAAATTCTAAAAACGAAGTGCACTTTCAATGTATGGTTTTTGGCCCTCTATTCAAAAAATAAGGTTTGGATAAAATCTGTGACTATGCGTGGCCACGATTTTCTGGTGGTTACAGAGAATTGCTCTTAAAATGGTTTGCTTACTCGACCATTTCGACAGCTAATCTATCTTTCGAATTAAATAAAAAGTAAGTGTTTACAGTAATGTTAATCGGCGATTGATTTATGGTAAAAGATGGAGTCAAGTCTGAGCCACATTCGATTTATTGACCATCTTTTTTAATAAAATTGTTGCCTTATTCGCATAGATGACTTTTGAAGTGGCGATCGCCAGCGCGAGCCCTGTCTGTCATTTATACCGAAGAAACTTTACTTATAGAGTCAAAGAGTTATGTTATTTGAATAATAATGCATCCGTAAGAGCCAACAGTCTAAAATTTTCTTCGTCTTTAAGGTCGAGTTGGGTTGCCCTAAGGGCGAGTAGAAATTCAGAGCTACTAGTCCTACAGGACTAGTAGGTCTGAAGAAATTTTTCAACCCCTGTAAAGTCTATAATTGTTGCTAGGAAATGCATACCCACACTCGGGACTAGATGTATTTTCTGTAATCTATGAATTAGCAAAGTCATACTCAATTGATTGCCAAAGGGTGAATTTTTTAATCCGATTCCACTTATTTAGAATAATTACTGAAACTTATGGTAAATCGTCATATCCATGGTTATATCATAATAATAATACATGACTGTATGTATAGAGACACAATCACTACACATGAATTTTTTAATTGGGCATGTGCTATTTGTAAGCTCTTACAAAACGGCTGGAGTTGCTGTTATAGTATGTTGCAAAGGAATTTAGCTAGTGAGACACCTGTGTCATCCTAATTTGACCAGGGCACAACACTGATTTTCTATGCAATAACATACAAACGTTTCCATTTAACATCAATCATCTTACTGTCAGCATTTCCTTTCAAATTGAATTATGTTTAAGTTTTACATTTATGAAAGGGTTAGTTTGTTATTTTGATTTGCCTACCCGATATCAGCTCCAGCAATAAAGCAGCCAGGTTTACCAGAGATCAGTACAATGCCTGCAATACCAGCCTGATTCTTGATCTCATTGAAGATTTCTTGAAACTCGGACATTGTCTCTCTGTTGAGGGTGTTGACCTGCAAATAACCAACAGTAACCATCCAATAAAACAAACTATATATACCTGTCACACTTAAAGGGGCCTTAATTGGAAGCGTGAAAAAGTATTGACACCAGTCAGTCTGCGCAGTCCCCGCAGACTGACTAGGGTCAATACTTCTCATTCTGATATAATTTTCTGAATCTAAAATGTTTTCATGTCGTACTACATGATCATTTTCCAAATACAGCATCTAATTGACTTATGCCGAGTCAGATTTGTATCTTGAAATATGATTTTATATATTTCCCACAACCTCACTTTTAGGAACATCTCTGTGAGATTTTGTAACCCAATCGTTGGCCATAATTGCCAGAACAATAGGGAACCATTTTATCCATTTAAAAGTGATGTAATTTCGGACAAACAAATAGTATTTCATGAGTGTTGATTTAAAATCTCAGAACTATGGCTTGATTCAACACAATTCATCAAAATGTAACTGTAAATGCAGTCTATTTATAGCACAAAATTCATTGCTATTGAAAAGTTTGATAAATAATTCCATTGACTTCAAAAAAAGACATGTCAATGTTGCTGATAAAATCAATTTGTTTGAATTAAAATATTGCACAACTTTGGAACCGCAAATATTTCAAAGGAAGATGATCTATGATCAATGTTTGGGTGGCAGTGTGTCTGATAGCTAATATATGATGTAGACTTTCATGGGAAAAAATTGAATCACAACTGAGACACATAGTTGATAAAGTTACAAAATAATTTTGTGATTCTATGCTGTGCTTGCACCAGTAGATGAAATTCATAAACAAGAATGATGAACTCTGCAAGGACTTTTAGGGCAAAGAAATACTACAGAAATCTTAAATCCATACCTTTGACCCTTCTTGGTCAAACTTGACCACAGCAATCCCATCTTTCACCTTATAGTTGAGGCATTTGCCTGAAATACATGTACATGCATTAGAATAAGAATTCAAGAGTAAAATAGTTAAAAATACCAATATGACTGAGCTAAAGCACTTGACACAATATATTGCTGGAAAAGTAGGTAACATTCTTTAATAGTTAAATTGCCAAACGACAAAAATTTAAGTTAGTCCAAATTGAAAGAAGCTGTAGACAACATTTTCAATGTGATGAAATTTTGAAAATTCAAGACTTTTGGGGTAGAAAACATTGTGGGAAATGAAGAAATTGCTTGTCACAAGCAATTTCTTCATTTTCCACAATGTTTTCTAAATGATCCATTATGTTGTAAGGCGTCAGAAGGCGTCATTATGTGGGAATGGGTTAATAAAACTTTAAGTCTACATAAACCAGGTCTAATTTCAATTACCAATTTCCACTATCTCAACCACTTTTAATGATGTCAACAATTTACCGAACAAGCTTACGGATTAAATATATGGTTTAATCTGAATACACCCAAACACACTTTGAATTTTTAACCGTGACCTGTGTATGCATGAGAGCAAACAAAAGGTCACGTGGTCGTTTTACTATATAATTCATTGAGCGAGTCGTTATTTTCACGCGAGCATTTTTCAATTATTCTGCCTTAGTACTAAGAATATTTTATACAGTCATTTACGTTAATTATTAGAGTTTTGAGTTACAGAAATATTTTGCAACTTTGATTGAAAAAAAGAGATTTTTTGGCTTGTAATCATTCGTACCCTGTCTCCATCGCCCGTTACCACCATGCAAGTTCAGGATGAGCTACTGCTTTTGAAAACCAAATAAAATCAATTTTGCAGAAGCATTTGAGCTCCTTAGTACTGTCCAAGTGTGAGCGGTAATATTTTGCATGTCTTTGTGCTCTAGATTAGAGCCAATAATGGACAGGTCACAGGATGTATTCCCAGCCTCGGAGCGTCGACAATAATTATAAATAAACTTATGGCTGAAATATTGTTGAGAGGTGTTAAATTAAAAAAGAAATGAAAAGAAAATTGTTTTAAACCTTTACCAAACAAGAAATGTTAATGTTTTGACTGTCAAGGGCGGATCCAGGATTTTTTCAGGGGGGGTCTAGCCCATAAGATGGAAGATGGCTTTAAATTTGTGAATTGTGTAACGATACATGTTTAGGCCTACTGTGCTAACTTTGTATAGTCAAAATTCGATTTTCGGTCAATTCAAGGCGAGGTCCGGACCCCCTTCTAGATCCGCCCTTAACTGTGCTACAGAGATTGTTTCGAAAATCATTTCAAGAGACAAATTAATGAAAAACTTTTAATCAGCAGTTTCCCCTTTTGCCTCAACGTTTTCTATACTTCTATGTACACACGCAAGGGTGGATCCAGGATTTTTTCGAGGGGGGGGGGGGGTCCAAAACCAATTGCCAGGAAGGCGGAGGTCCACGCCCAAATGATGACTTAAATATGTTAAATTATGACGCTTTGATTATAGTCAACATTCAATTTTCGGCTTATTCCAGGGGGCGGGGCGAACATCCCGACCCCCCCCCCCCCCTCTAGATCCGCCCTTGCACATACGAAATCCTACTTTCAAGATGCCCATTCTGTTGTCTGCAAGAGCTCCCAAATTGAATCAGGTGCCGTTTAGAAAAGGGGTTTAAAAGCCGCTGTCAAACTTGAAAAGTCTAAATAATTTGTCGTTTGGGAAATGGGCTTTAAGAGCAATGCTTTTATTATCAAATTGATCTACCATAATGAATTATATATCATCATAAGCCTTTCGGTACTGAGATTGTCAGCTTCACACTGAAAATGGCATGTTTCGTACATTTTTTTGTTGGGGAAAGGGGGTTAAATACATGAAAATGACAGTTGAACCTGGCGGCTAGGTCCTCAAAAGATCCGTGGATACTACGTTTTCGGAGGGTCAAAAATGCCTTAAAAGCCAGTAAAGACCATAATTGGAAGTCAGTCAATGATATCCCGTCGAGATTCACAGAGGAATCATCACAAAACGGAGTGTGATTCCTGTTTAACTTCTTCTTTCCTCCGTTCATTTCCATTGCACGTTGGATGTTTTGCTCTCAATTGGGTCAGAGCCTCGATCTGGCATTAAAAAGTGTTACTATTTTTAGTAACAAATTGGAAGTGTGTTTGGGTGTATGGGATTTTAAACTGTAAAAAACATTACAAACAATATGTAAAATGTGTCACTCTTATGAATAATCAATATGATGGTTATAGCCAAGCCCTCTGGATTGCTAGTGTCCCCGTAATACCAACATGCTTGCAACACATTGTAAACACTGAATGTTTATCATGCACCCACCTTGACTTATTTTCACATGTTTTAGAAGAAAAGCTTAACAGAGATGTTTGTAAAACATATATGCCCCCTCAAGGGCCTACCTTTGATGTAGGTCAAACTGCGAGGTCAAGCTCACAAGGTCATAGTCAAATGTGAAAGGTTTTGGTAGGTGTCTATGTGTGAAATGTCAAGGCTGTAGGTGTAAAAGGACATAAGATATAGGCCATGTTAATTTTTTTAAAAGTAGGTCAAACTCCAAGGTCAAGGTCACACAGGTCAAGGTCACACAGGTCAAGGTCATGGTCAACTGTGAAAGGTCTTGGTAGGAGGTGTCCATGTGTAAAGAATCGAGGCTGTATAGGTGACAGGACATGAGATATAGGCCAGGTTAACTGTTTTTAAAAGTAGGTCAAACTCCATGGTCAAGGTCCAAGGTAATAGTCAAAAGTGAAATGTCTTGGTTGGAAGTGACCATGTGTGAAATATCAAGGCTGTATGTGTAAAAGGACATGAAATAAAGGCCAGGTTAAAGTTTTTTAAAAGTAGGTCAAACATCAAGGTCACACAGGCCAGGTCATGGTCAAATGTGAAAGGTCTTGATAGAAGGTGTCCATGTGTGAAGTATCAAGGCTGTATAGGTGACAGAATATGAGATATAGGCCAGGGCCGCGTTTTACTAACATAGATTTTTGCAAAAACCTTGTAACAACACATCTGATTGAATGAGAAATAATAACAGTAATTATTAGGCCAATCAGAGTTGTTGTTGTTTCAAAAATGTTCGTAAGTTCGTTAGTAAAACGGGCCCCTGGTTAATGCTTTTTGAAAGTAGGACTAACTCAACAGTCAAGGTTCAAGGTCATGGTCAAAAGTGAAATATCTTGGTTGGAAGTGACCATGTGTGAAATATCAAGGCTGTAGGTGTAAAAGGACATGAGATATATACTAACCCAAAGAGCCAACGCAACACGAAATTTTAATTACAATATTTTGATTATTTGAAATGTGAACTCGCTTATATTGACTTCATTTTGACTGCTGACCATTATGAGATCACCAGGAAAAAACAAATGGGCCTAAATCGATTCCGTAACGCAAATAACGTTACAAACGTAATACAAGGGTGTGTTTCAAAAATGAAACCGAGATCAGTATCTTGTTGGTCCTCCTGAAGTATTGAGGACAGCACAACACCTCTGTGTCATCGAACGTAACTAACATCGACAAACGTTTATGTGAATATTCTGTCACTCTTGAATTAACGTTTGCCCCATTTGACGCAAGGTCTGTGGTTGGACTGGGCGTTGACGTAAACGCATGTCAAGCAGGTCCTATATTTGCTCAGGTGGTCAGGTTACCACTTTTGGGCGTTGCACGACTGGAGACAGACTCATATGTGCATAGGTAGTAAATTGGGACCCACATAAGAATGTCAAGGTCGGAACCCATGTTTACGTAACCTGTTACGTGTCTGTGCACTTATACGGCGACCGTGGTTCTCAGCAGTTGCAGCAACATTTTTGTTGATAGCCGAAACAGGTCTCTGCGATTTTGGCTTCTCAACCTATTGTCCTGTGCCTTGGTCGTTACACGACTTCTGAAGGCTATTGGCATGTCATAAACATCACCGTAGACGTCAAAACAAACGTAAGCAAGAAAAGTAAATGACCGTGAAAATAACAAAAAATGGAATTGTTAACCCAAATGGAACTTGTAACACATTCAGACAAGATTAATGGGTAAAATTGATGGAACATACTGGTTTGCTGAAACTTCCGCTATAGTCATACTATTGTAGACCCCGCAAAGTCCAATAGGCGCGTTAACAACAGTCAGCCAGGAGCAATCCAATCACCTGCGCCTTTCGGGATAATGCTAAATTGCGGCATTTTTGTCTATCGCCAGACAGATATTTTTACCTAATCTTATCGGGTTATCTTGCGACTTTCCAAAAATGCACGTGCGCTGGTTTATTGCACGCACTGTTGCACGTGCAGCGCGGATTTAGGGGTTTGAACCCAGGACTCTGTGTTCAGCGAAGCATAACAATTCTTACGTTCTTTTTATACGGACAATAAAATCACTATATAGAATGATGAAATCTGAAGTTTCGTTGTTTTATCATATCTCATTAAAAAGTTACAACAAAAAATCTTGTTGCGTTGGCAGTTTGGGTTAGTATAGTTCAGGTTAAGTTTTTTAAAAGAAGTTCAAACATCAAGGTCAAGGTCACACAGGCCAAGGTCATGGTCAAATGTGAAAGATCTTGGTCGTAGGTGTCCATGTGTAAAGTATCGAGGCTGTATAGGTGACAGGACATGAAATATAGGTCAGGTTAAACTTTTTAAAAGTAGGTCAAACTCCATGGTCAGGGTCCAAGGTCATAGTCAGGAGTGAAATGTTTTGATTGGAAGTGACCATGTGTGAAATATCAAGGCTGTATGTGTAAAAGGACAAGAAACATAGGCCAGATTAAAGTTCTTTAAAAGTAGGTCAAACTCCATGGTCAAGGTCCAAGGTAATAGTCAAAAGTGAAATGTCTTGGTTGGAAGTGACCATGTGTGAAATATCAAGGCTGTATGTGTAAAAGGACATGAAATAAAGGCCAGGTTAAAGTTTTTTAAAAGTAGGTCAAACATCAAGGTCACACAGGCCAGGTCATGGTCAAATGTGAAAGGTCTTGATAGAAGGTGTCCATGTGTGAAGTATCAAGGCTATATAGGTGACAGAATATGAGATATAGGCCAGGGCCGCGTTTTACTAACATAGATTTTTGCAAAAACCTTGTAACAACACATCTGATTGAATGAGAAATAATAACAGTAATTATTAGGCCAATCAGAGTTGTTGTTGTTTCAAAAATGTTCGTAAGTTCGTTAGTAAAACGGGCCCCTGGTTAATGCTTTTTGAAAGTAGGACTAACTCAACAGTCAAGGTTCAAGGTCATGATCAAAAGTGAAATATCTTGGTTGGAAGTGACCATGTGTGAAATATCAAGGCTGTAGGTGTAAAAGGACATGAGATATATACTAACCCAAAGAGCCAACGCAACACGAAATTTTAATTACAATATTTTGATTATTTGAAATGTGAACTCGCTTATATTGACTTCATTTTGACTGCTGACCATTATGAGATCACCAGGAAAAAACAAATGGGCCTAAATCGATTCCGTAACGCAAATAACGTTACAAACGTAATACAAGGGTGTGTTTCAAAAATGAAACCGAGATCAGTATCTTGTTGGTCCTCCTGAAGTATTGAGGACAGCACAACACCTCTGTGTCATCGAACGTAACTAACGTCGACAAACGTTTATGTGAATATTCTGTCACTCTTGAATTAACGTTTGCCCCATTTGACGCAAGGTCTGTGGTTGGACTGGGCGTTGACGTAAACGCATGTCAAGCAGGTCCTATATTTGCTCAGGTGGTCAGGTTACCACTTTTGGGCGTTGCACAACTGGAGACAGACTCATATGTGCATAGGTAGTAAATTGGGACCCACATAAGAACGTCAAGGTCGGAACCCATGTTTACGTAACCTGTTACGTGTCTGTGCACTTATACGGCGACCGTGGTTCTCAGCAGTTGCAGCAACATTTTTGTTGATAGCCGAAACAGGTCTCTGCGATTTTGGCTTCTCAACCTATTGTCCTGTGCCTTGGTCGTTACACGACTTCTGAAGGCTATTGGCATGTCATAAACATCACCGTAGACGTCAAAACAAACGTAAGCAAGAAAAGTAAATGACCGTGAAAATAACAAAAAATGGAATTGTTAACCCAAATGGAACTTGTAACACATTCAGACAAGATTAATGGGTAAAATTGATGGAACATACTGGTTTGCTGAAACTTCCGCTATAGTCATACTATTGTAGACCCCGCAAAGTCCAATAGGCGCGTTAACAACAGTCAGCCAGGAGCAATCCAATCACCTGCGCCTTTCGGGATAATGCTAAATTGCGGCATTTTTGTCTATCGCCAGACAGATATTTTTACCTAATCTTATCGGGTTATCTTGCGACTTTCCAAAAATGCACGTGCGCTGGTTTATTGCACGCACTGTTGCACGTGCAGCGCGGATTTAGGGGTTTGAACCCAGGACTCTGTGTTCAGCGAAGCATAACAATTCTTACGTTCTTTTTATACGGACAATAAAATCACTATATAGAATGATGAAATCTGAAGTTTCGTTGTTTTATCATATCTCATTAAAAAGTTACAACAAAAAATCTTGTTGCGTTGGCAGTTTGGGTTAGTATAGTTCAGGTTAAGTTTTTTAAAAGAAGTTCAAACATCAAGGTCAAGGTCACACAGGCCAAGGTCATGGTCAAATGTGAAAGATCTTGGTCGTAGGTGTCCATGTGTAAAGTATCGAGGCTGTATAGGTGACAGGACATGAAATATAGGTCAGGTTAAACTTTTTAAAAGTAGGTCAAACTCCATGGTCAGGGTCCAAGGTCATAGTCAGGAGTGAAATGTTTTGATTGGAAGTGACCATGTGTGAAATATCAAGGCTGTATGTGTAAAAGGACAAGAAACATAGGCCAGATTAAAGTTCTTTAAAAGTAGGTCAAACATCAAGGTCAAGGTCACTAGACCAAGGTCATGGTCAAATCTTAAAAGGTCTTGGTCATAGGTGTCCATGTGTCAAATATCAAAGCTGTATGTGTAAAAGGACATGAAATATAGGCCAGGTTAAAAGTTTTTAAAAAGTAGGTCAAACTCCAAGGTTGAGGTCAAAAGGTCCATGGTCATGGTCAAATGTGATAGGTCTTGGTAGGAGGTGTCTATGTGTGAAATATCAAGGCTGCATGTGTAATAGGTCATGAGATATAGGCCAGGTTAAAGTTTTTAAAAAGTAGGTCAAACTCCAAGGTCAAGGTCACAAGGTCTAAGGTCATGGTCAAATGTGTCTTGGTAGGATGTGTCCATGTGTGAAATATCAAGGATGTATGTGTAATAGGACATGAGATATAGGCCCAGTTTATTTTTTTTTTAAAGTATGTCAAACACTAAGTAGGTCACAAGGTCTAAGGTCATAGTCATATGTTAAAGGTCTTGGTCGGAGGTATCCATGTGTGAGATATCAAGGCTGTATGTGTAAAAGGACATGCAGGGCTCTCGGAAACGACAGTACTGTCGTCTGAGATGACAACTTTCCTCAGGGGACGACAAAAAATCCTATCAAAGGATTCCGACGGACGACAATTTTTTCAGGACACGCGTCCCGGTCCTCAACCTATCTATCGTCTGTCTATAGAATCTAACATGTACGCAATTGTCTACAAACTGTGAGTTCTCGGCTCTAGATATTAAACCCAATCAACTGTGTCATGAAAAATCGATAATCGGCTACATCTAAGTCGGGTAGACGAAAGTGGTAGGCGTGGCTTTAATTACCGCTTACAGCCAATCAGGATCAATTATCAGTAGAAGTCGTAAGGCAGAGTCTGACATTTATAAATGAAAGTTTCATACCGTAGAACGAACTGCTATGTTTGTTTTTTTATTCTGTCCATGACAACAATCAACTGTCACGCGAGTCCCGGTGCACGCTTCATCGGTTAAATCCAACGATGACACAATCTTGCCGGTTAATATTCGGCTTTGGAAGTAACATAAACATTGCATGGTTGATTCTGTTCGAATATTTCACCAGCATTGAAAAAAACAAAGGTAAAAATAAGAAAATAGCGCAACAGCAGTTGTCCTTCGTTTCACATGTTTTGTTTTGAATGTGGGACAACGTCATCGGCGATATCCGGTGGGCGTGGTTATCCCGTATTGATTGGTCAATAGTTACGGTTTGATTGACACGTCGGAAAGGTCCATTAGCCTTTACCAGACAATGTTATTTGACGATTGTAAATTAGGATTGATTGATGCAGTTGATTGACTAATAATATTTCCGTAATTGAATTCTATTGTTTATCTAAATTGTTGTCATAGTCCAACAAGAATGATGCAACTAAGTTATGAAATGAGAAGAACGAGTAAGAAATCAGTCAATTACACACTGCTTAGAATCTCGGGTAGAATAATAGTGCCGTGTGCAAAACTGCATAACTCTTTACACATGACAATGTAAACATAATAATGTTTTATTTTATACACCCTGATACAGTTCCAAATTTTTAACCGTGACCTGCGAATGAAGTGAGCAAACAAAAGGTCACGTGGTCTTTTTACTATATAATTCATTGTGCGAGTCGTTATTTTCGCGCGAGCAATTTTCATTTATTCTGCCTAAGTATTAAGAATATTTTATACAGTCATTTGCGTTAATTATTAGAGTTTTCAGTTACAGGAATATTTTTGCAACTTTGATTGAAAAAAAGAGATTTTTTGGCTTGTAATCATTCGTACCCTGTCTCCATCGCCCATTACCACCATGCAAGTTCAGGATGAGCTACTGCTTTTGAAAACCATATAAAAAGAATTTTGCAGGAGCAAGTGAGCTCCTTAGTACTGTCCAAGTGTGAGCGGCAATATTTTGCATGTGTTTGTGCTCTAGATTAGAGCCAATAATGGACAGGTCACAGGATGGATTCCCAGCCGCGGAGCGTGGACAATTATAAATTAACTTATTGCTGAAATATTGTTGAGAGGCGTTAAATTAAAAAAAAAAAAAAGAAATGAAAAGAAAAATGTTTTAAACTTTTACCAAACAAGAAAATTTTAATGTTAATGTTTTGACTGTCAAGGGCGGATCCAGGATTTTTTTCAAGGGGTGGGGGGGTGAGGTCTAGCCCAAAAGATGTCTTTAAATTTGTGAATTTTGTAACGTTAGATACATACCATACTAACGCTGTGTAGTCAAAATTTGATTTTCGACCTATTCAAGGCGAGGTCCGGACCCCAGACCCCCTTTTAGATCCGTCTTTGACTGTCTTACAGAGATTGTTTCAAAAATCATTTCAAGGGGCAAATTAATGAATTACTTTTAATCAGCATTTTCTCCTTTTGCCTCAAGGTTTTCGTTACTATATTACTATATTTTTCATGGGGGTCCAAGCCCAATTGCCGGGGGGGGTCCACGCCCAAATGATGACTTAAATGTGTTAAATTATATATTGACGCTTTAATTATATAGTCAACATTCAATTTATGGCTGACTCCGGGGGAGGGGAGTGCGGACATCCCGACCCCACCCCCCACTCTAGATCCGCCCTTGCACCTAAAAAAAAACTACTTTCATGATACCCATTCTGTTATCTGCAAGAGCTTCCAAATTGAATCAGGTGCCGTTTAGGAAAGGGTTAAGCCGCTGTCAAACTTGAAAAGTCTAAATAATTTGTCGTTTGGGAAATGGGCTTTAACAGCTATGTTTTTATTATCAAATTGATCTACCATAATGAATTATCTTTCTTCATAAACCTTTCGGCACTGACATAACCATCTTCACACTGAAAATGGCATGTTTCGTACTTTTTTTTTGTTGGGGAAGGGGGTTTGTAACGTGAATATGACAGTTTAACCTTGCGGCTAGGTCCTCGAAAGATCCGAGGATAATACTTTTTCGGAGGGTCAAAAATGACTTAAAAGCCGATAAAGGCCATAAATGGAAGTCAGTCAATGATATCCCGTCGAGATTCACAGAGGAATCATCACTAAACGGTGTGTGATTCCTCTTAAACTTCTTCTTTCCTCCGTTCATTTCCATTGTACGTTGGATGCTTTACTCACATTTGGGTCAGAGCCTCGATCTGGCATCAAAAAGTGTTACTATTTTTAGTAACAAATTGGAAGTGTATTTGGGTGTATTGAACAATAAGGGTATTTCCTAGACTTTCTTTTACTACGATATTTCATGTTAAATGGGAGTTGAATCCAAATTATTAGATTCAGAATTCTCTGTTTACAGCTGATGACTAGTAGCGTGAATTTTTTTTCTTCTGGTAGCTAGAAATTCTACAGTAAATTTGACCTACTAAATAAATAGAGTAAAATACGATCTCTGTTTTGGGAAGGGGCGAGGGCAGTATGAGAACTTGGCTGGTAGTCCGAAGCCCGAGCCTAGGCTAGTAAAAATTGATTTCCGGAAAATGCCGAAAGTTTGTAGACCAGCTTAACTCTTTCCCAAGTAATAAACTCTACATGTCTACTTGCGACGTCCTTCTTGCTTTTGGAAAACAATAAACATTGAGGCAAACAAAGAAAATGATGATAACCAGCATTTTCTGCTTATACCTCTTTACTTTTCATGCTATATTGTGTACAAATCCTTAAGTATACGATCACTGAAGTTTGTTTGGGAAAAGGACAAAATGTTTAATCACAGAGAGAAAGGTCATAACAAACCAGCCATCTACAGGTCAGGGTTATGATTGAAACACATTCTTACCTTTAAAATTAAACAAATAAAATATCCATCAATGAAAATCATATCTTACAAAACCTGTGTAAAAGTTTTTAAGTGGTCTATAAATAGATACAGATTTCTTTGTGTTAGCAGTTGACCTTGATACTGACTACATGACGTCATGACCCTTACCTTTCATGCACCATTGATCAATCTCTCAATTTGTTTATTACTTGGAGCTCAATTTGTATTTGATCAGATTTACTTCACCTTTACCAGTTTTCTTCTCCTTTTTTGAATGTGTTAATGATAGATCTACTAGATCTAGATTTAGTTTGTGTGTGTGTGTGTTTTTTTTTTTTTCATTTTTAATACAAACTAATTTCTTTCAAAACAATGAACAAAGTATGATAGAAGCAAATACTAATTTCTATTTGCCCCTTTTATTGAAATTCTCATCAGACAACAGGGTTTCCACTGACTTTCAAATTTGGGGGTAAAAACCACTATTTTACACCATGCTTGTACCCCTTCTATTATAAACCTAAAATGCTTCAAATTGCTTGCAAAAATTGGGGGTACAAGATTCAATTTGGGGGGTAAAAAACCTCATTTTTTTTAAAATCCTGTACAAGTCTAGGTATATCCATTTTTAAGAAGAAAAACTATGACCCTTGAAACTACTGTCTAATTTAGGTTTAAACGTTTGGTCATTTCGAAATCATTTGACTTTTGAGCGGTACAAAATCCTACTTTATAATGGTGGAATCCAAATTTTCTGTGTGGAATCCAACTTTTTCTGAAGTTGGATTCCTGGAATCCTATTTTCAAAATCCTAGTGAGAGCTCTGGACATGAGATATATCCAGATTAAGAATTACTTGTTGGAAGTGACCATGTGTGAAATATCAAGGCTGTAGGTGTAAAAGGACATGAGATATAGTTCAGGTTAAGTTTTTTAAAAGAAGTTCAAACATCAAGGTCAAGGTCACACAAGCCAAGGTCATGGTCAAATGTGAAAGATCTTGGTCGTAGGTGTCCATGTGTAAAGTATCGAGGCTGTATAGGTGACAGGACATGAAATATAGGCCAGGTTAAAGCTTTTTAAAAGTAGGTCAAACTCCATGGTCAAGGTCCAAGGTCATAGTCAGAAGTGAAATGTTTTGATTGGAAGTGACCATGTGTGAAATATCAAGGCTGTATGTGTAAAAGGACAAGAAACATAGGCCAGGTTAAAGTTCTTTAAAAGTAGGTCAAACATCAAGGTCAAGGTCACTAGACCAAGGTCATGGTCAAATCTTAAAAGGTCTTGGTCGTAGGTGTTCATGTGTCAAATATCAAAGCTGTATGTGTAAAAGGACATGAAATATAGGCCAGGTTAAAGTTTTTAAAAAGTAGGTTAAACTCCAAGGTCAAAGTCAAAAGGTCCATGGTCATGGTCAAATGTGATAGGTCTTGGTAGGAGGTGTCTATGTGTGAAATATCAAGGCTGCATGTGTAATAGGTCATGAGATATAGGCCAGGTTAAAGTTTTTAAAAAGTAGGTCAAACTCCAAGGTCAAGGTCCAAGGTCATGGTCAAATGTGTCTTGGTAGGATGTGTCCATGTGTGAAATATCAAGGATGTATGTGTAATAGGACATGTGATATAGGCCCAGTTTATTATTTTTTTTAAAGTAGTTCAAACACTAAGGTCAAGGTCACAAGGTCTAAGGTCATAGTCATATGTTAAAGGTCTTGGTCGGAGGTATCCATGTGTGAGATATCAAGGCTGTACGTGTAAAAGGACATGAGATATATCCAGGTTAAGAATTACTTGTGAAAACCAACAAAAAGCAATTACTCCAAGAATTTGATCGACAGAGTTACAGTTCTTGTGCACTGCACCTCTCCATCATGAGATGTATCCACATGTTAAGTTTCATGATTCTACCTTACATACTTTTTGAGTTATGCTCCAGACAAGAATCAAGTTTGAAAATCAACAAAGGGCATTAACTCCAAAAAGTTGATTGGCAAAGTTACAGTTTTTGTGCACTGCACCTCTCCATAATGAGATCTATCCACCTGTAAAGTTTCATGATTCTACCTTACACTTCGAGTTATTCTCCGGACAAGAATCAAGTTTGAAAATCAACAAAGGGCAATAACTCCAAACATTTGATTGACAGAGTTACGGTTCTTGCTCCATAACGAGATCTATCCACCTGTAAAGTTTCATGATTCTACCTTACATACTTTTTGAGTTATGCTCCAGACAAGAATCAAGTTTGAAAATCAACAAAGCGCAATAACTCTAAAAATTTGATTGGCAGAGTTACGGTTCTTGTGCACTGCACCTCTCCAGAATGAGATTTATCTACCTACAAAGTTTCATGATTCTACCTTTAATACTTTTCGAGTTATGCTCCGGACAAGGCTTGGTCTACGGACCGACCAACTGACACTTGCAAAATAATATACCCCCATTTTCTTCGAAAGGGGGCATGAATATGAAAATTAACCCATTCTGATTCCCACATAATATCCCTTTTGGACATCTTAAGATAACACATTACCACACAGTAATAACTGTTAATGCCTCATAAAATAAATGCTTTAGAAAACATCATAGAAAATAAAGAAATTATTTGTGACAAGCAATTTCTTCATTTACCACAATGTTTAAACACTAGACCAAAAATATCAAATTTCATTCACTTGAAATTGTAGTGTGCAATGTCTTTGAATTTAGAGATGTATTAGAATCTTGCTGTAGTGGAAATGAATTTATGGTTTTAAGCCATTCAGACATAATGACGCCCCAAAAGATAAAACACTCAATGAATGTACATAGTGAATGAAGAAAATTAATACCTTGTGACAAGCAATTTCTTCATTTCCCACAATGTTTTCTAAACTGGACAGGCAGGGGTTCTGAAATCCATTGCCCCAGTTGCCCAGGTTGTCCCAAAGGGGTTACGGATAAGTAGAATTTGGGAACATTTTGCACTTTATTGTTCATACGGACAACCAACATTTGTCAAACAAATAAACACGGACAAGTAGCCAATAAAAACATTTCAGGGGTGCAAGTATGCTGTAACATGACTGTTTTCACTCCCAGATTTAAAAGTCAGTGGGAACCCTGCTTGAATACCAAAAAATGTATAATTGCACAGGATTGTACCTAGGTCAGAAATTTTGGGGGACACCGGTATCCCCCTACCTAAATTTCAAGGGGACATTGGGAAATTTTGGGGGACAAACTAAAATAACAACTGTTTTAGTTATGATTCTTAACATGTCTCACATTTCATGTTGACAGCAAACTCGCGCAACCACAGACATTTTACCTATCAATTCTTCTGGAAATTTTGTTCATTGCATTAAAATTAGTCTCTGAGAAAGATAATAGAGGCATTTGGCTGTCTGCATAGGCAGATAGACAGTCCAGAATAGGGCGTTTTAACAGCTGAATTTGTCCATTCCACATCGTCTGCTATCTTTCTTTCCAGACATGTCAATTCATTTCAGTAACAACTGTAAGACCGGTTCTCGATATTTTATATTGAAATCGGCTGAACCAGTAAGTAAATTTTGGGTCACAGTCAATATGCAACTGGTTTACAATATTTTACATTAAAATCGGCTGAATTGGACAGTAAATTTTCGGTCACAGTCAAGTTTTTGCATGTCGCGGAGTACGCGTAATAACATACAATCCATGAATTATACTATCATAGCAATTGTAAACTACTGTTTCGAGCAGGAGTATTTCAAAAGTAGTAATTACAGAAAATAAAAGATCGCAGAATTCTGAGAGCACCCGAAATCCCGTGATGGTTTAGATTTTAAGGGACATTGATAATGTATTTTCGGGAATCCCGTGATGCCCCGGCCTAGGCAAAACACTGATTGCATTTATTTGAAATTGTTGTGTGCTACATCTTTGAATTTGGCGACCTAAAAAGTTTGCTGTCTAGGAAAGGGTTAAGGAAGTATAGCTGCAATATCGTAACCACAAACACGATGGGTCTTGGTTTGTGGCAACAAGTCCGCCCTCTTCTTTCTTTTGAGCAAGACAAACATGTGGAAAACACATTTTTTTCATAAATAAATGAATACAATCATATCTTATATAAATCGGAAGAAAATCCCATTAAAACATATTCCATATCACAAGTTCTGTAAAAAAGTATCATAATGAATTGTTTTCATTTTTTTTCTTCCAAAGGAAATTCAAATATCAGTAGAATAAAATGGGTGCATAGTCTGCTTCAGAAAATTTATTTGAAAGTGATTTCAACATAAAACTACACAGGATTGACAGAAAAAATGGTTAGCCTGTTTTCAGGTAACCTTCTTTCTACATTCAAAAGCTTAATTTTGAAGTTTGACTATGCTAAACTTGCTGGAATGAATCACTCCAGCACCTGCTACATTGCAACAAATAGGAATGAATTGTAACCGAAACCAAGATCAAAATTCAAAAAGGTTTCCGTTACATTATTGTAGCGATATCAAAGGAAAATTAATTTTGTATAATCAATCAGATTATTTTGTTTGGTTGCTATCTGTGAGGTCTACGAAGACTTTTACTGTTTATTTCATTGAAATTAATTGAGAAATAAAGAGGTTATTGAAGTTTGAAGTTTGCTGATTACCTCCCCTATTCTGTCACTTGTTTTCATGTTTCAAGTTGATGCGCACAAATGCCCTAATAGATACTCAAATGCGCTCATATCCACACTAAAGCAGGCTATGAACTCTTAATTCCACTTGTCAAAACAGGATAGAAGTTGAAATACACCGATTAACAGTTTTAAACCGGAAACCGGAAATGACGCATGCGCAGAAAAATCGCGAGTAAGAAATCTACTCGCGTATATAATTACAATAGCGAGAGAACCATCAGTGACAAAATTAAACATTTTCTCTGTTTAAATGGCATAATAATTTTACCCAAATATTTATTGTTGTTGTATGATGATAGGAAATACTGATTTAGTGCATGAAATATCATGACACGTAAAATAATTACGAGAACAAGAGTGCCATCGTCACAATATACGCCGCCACTTATAAAACTTGAGACAAAAAAATGACATTGACAAGGATTTATAAATATTCACTGAAAAACCTTTAAAAAATTGTGTTCACAAAAAGGTTTTTATAAATATCCAGTGAAAAACCTGGAAGGAATTGCATTCACGAGGCTGAAATATCATTAAGCCCCAGAGACTAAGATTGAAGGGGGCATAATTCTGGCAAAAATCAATGAACCATAAAATCCTTCCTTCATGCACATCTACCAATTGAGGTGATAACATCCACCAAGTTTCATTAAGATCCAGCCAGAAACTTAGGAGGAGTTGTGTTGACAAGGCTGCAATTTCAATAAGCCCCAGAGACTAAGTTTTTAAGGGGCATAACTCAGGCAAAAATCAACGAACCATAAAATCCTTCCTTCATGCACATCTACCAATTGAGGTGATAACATTGACCAAGTTTCATTAAGATCCAGTCAGAAACTTAGGAGAATTTGTGTTGACAAGCCTGCAATTTCAATAAGCCCCAGAGACTAAGTTTTTAAGGGGCGTAACTCAGGCAAAAATCGACGAACCATAAAATCCTTCCTTCATGCACATCTACCAATTGAGGTGATAACATTGACCAAGTTTCAAGAAGATCCAGCCAGAAACTTAGGAGGAGTTGCGTTGACAAGCCTGCAATTTCAATAAGCCCCAGAGACTAAGTTTTTAAGGGGCGTAACTCAGGCAAAAATCGACGAACCATAAAATCCTTCCTTCATGCACATCTACCAATTGAGGTGATAACATTGACCAAGTTTCAAGAAGATCCAGCCAGAAACTTAGGAGGAGTTGCGTTGACAAGGCTGCAATTTCAATAAGCCCCAGAGACTAAGTTTTTAAGGGGCATAACTCAGGCAAAAATCAACGAACCATAAAATCCTTCCTTCATGCACATCTACCAATTGAGGTGATAACATTGACCAAGTTTCAAGAAGATCCAGCCAGAAACTTAGGAGGAGTTGCGTTGACAAGAAAAGTGGACGTACGTACGGACGGACGGACGGATGGACGGACGGACGGACAGACGGAGAAGATGACGCCAATATACGTCCGCCTCCGGCGGCGTATAAAAAGAGAAATAGTTTCCAGCTAACGGGCCCTTAGAACTATCTTACATTTGCCATGAAGTGCGAGTGAACCAATTGTGATAAATAAAACATGTTCTCTATTTATTTGGCATAATAATTTTACCAAAACATTTTTTTGTTGTTGTACGATGATCGAAAATGCTGATTTGATGCATGGAATATTATGACACGCAAAATAATTACGAGAAAGGGAGAAATTGTTTCCAGCTCATGGGCCTTTAGAACTAGATCTCCGATCTCAATACAAAAAATATACTTACTTTTTTTTCAAGCCATTAAAAAGGAAAATTAAATCCAAACGACTTTAATTTCACATTTTGTTAACCCATTAGCATGTAATGAAAGAGACACCTTTCGTTAATCCAATCTCAACACAGATAGTTATGACACATGTGACCTCTTGAAAGCACCGGGCACATAATGAACACGGTTACCGCACCCTTCTCATCTTTACCCGAATGATATATCCCCTGTAAATCTTTGACCTGTGTCACATGGATTGGTTACAATAATTTTCAGACAAATCATAAAACATACATTAGAAAATTTCTGGAATATCCAGCAACCGTATTTACTTGTTTGAAACCTCAAAAAAAGTCGGCTTACATTAATATAAATTATTAGTTAAAATATTAGACATCTAATAGCGCATCACTAGTAATCAATGATTAGATGCAGATTTTGATTTATTTTCTTTAATGAAATGTTTTACGGGCCGAATTCAGAACCAAGGTTGAAAACAGCCCTTTTCTATCATAAACATTATCAAGACAGCCGTTTTCTAACCTTAACATCGTCATTTCTTTTATTAAGAATATCAAAATTTGTTGCAGACATGCAATTTATTTAGATGTATGATTATTTACTACATTGAAAAAAAAGAGAACAACAAGATTTTATGTAAATTTCAAAACTATTTAAACACTTTTTATGGAACTTCGCGAAGAAAAGGAAATATTTGTCCTTTTGTTGATTCGATTAAAACAGTCCCCAATCTACCACGTCATAGTTAGCGACCTTCAAGTAAGTTGTTTGGCAAAGGATTAACGGTTTGACGATTGACATGTTATTCCAATTAATTTGATACAATATTTTAATTCTCCCGACAAAGAGACAAGACGATTTCAAATGACAGTATACCACTATCAGAATGAGATTATGGGAAATTGCAATCACGTGTCAACGCGTGATCTAGGCTAATTAACACAACAAATCACAATCTGATATCATATATTTGGTAATTTTATGGCAAATTACACACCTACTTTAAAGTGAGATAGATGTGGTGCTTTTTATTTTAGATGTTTTCGTATTTGATTGAATTATATTTGGGAAATATTGTATGCGAACAGGTAGGACAAAAATGATTGAATTAATGACCAAACGCATTAATATTTTTTGCTCTTGAACGCACTCGCATGTAAAAGCATTTTTTCACGACCTACAAGATAAAGACGTTTGAAAATATTCTGGATATGAAGAAGTTGCTTGTGATAAGCAATTTATTCATTTTCCAAAGCATTTTCTAGTTTCCCGATAGACCGATATGAGATCTCCATGTTTATCTAGAGATTTTTTCCCAAAGCAGGTTTTTTAAGTTAGAAACAACAAATATCTTTATTTTCTATTCACATTCTCAGAATCAATCTAATAAATATCATAACTTGTGATCATTGCATGTCAAATCACGCTTTTGCACACTCCAAAACTTTGGCCATTCAAGCTATATAGCTTGCACCATTCCCTCAGTTATCCAAAGCAAATCCTGTTTAGGACATCAAAACTAGACGTTATTTGGGGAAAGGATTTATTTAAAGGATGCATGTATACATAACAAGAACACAATAAGCAAATAACCGATATCAAATACGGGTTTCTAACTTTTATGTAGCCCGTAAAGCTAACGTTCTGGGCGGGTGCCGTGTTAGAAAATAAATAATTATTGGGATATTTCCGATAATTACGGATTAAAACCTAAACCCGCAGTGGTCATTTCCAACTTTGTTCTTTGTTTTGATGAATCACGGCTGTATTTTCCTTTTAATCAGCCAGAATACGTCGTTTGAAGCGCTATTTTACGCTACGTGTATATGACATTATAGTGGATGAAGAAATTTTACTCGTACTTTTCAGGGAGATATTTTACGGCTTGCGCATGCGCACTTCAAAACTGTCAGTTGGTGTATTGAAAGGTAGATTCAACATTTTGTCATGAAGGTGAACAAGGGTGGTTGTCTCCCCTGATTCCATCCTTTGATATCGCTAATTATTGCAACTAAAGGAAGCAGAACTTTAGACTTTTGGCACCGTATTCTAACTGAAAAAAAAATCTGCTCAGTCCATCATATAGCTGGGTATGATACTTACCATATTCAAGAACTGATGTTGAAGAAAACTTTCTTGTCAAACATGCTTCTGAAATATTCATGAAAAACAAACATGACAAGACTGAATAATTTTTTTTTCAAAAACTTGTAAACTGATAATAAACATGTATCATTGATCACTTTTTTAAATTCTTAATCAAATGCTTTAAGACACTCTGAACCGGTGGTTTTAGATTCTGCAGAAAAGGATGATCAGTTGTGGTCAGTGGAAACAAGACTTGAAGGAGCCGAAGAGGACGATTCCACTATGGGCCGCCATGACTGACGGCCAGATTTGGTGATAAATTGGGCAGAAAGATAAATTCAATTAGTTCTGTATGGATACATAATTGAAAATCATTTTTACCATTAAAATAATGATTGTGAAGCCTCGCTGCATGCCGTAACACCCCAACAAATCGTCCTGACATTTTGTCTGTCAACCGGCAAATCTTGGAAGGGTAAAATCACGCAGGAACACGCGAGATGTCGCAACTTTTCCACCTACAAAACAAGAAATTTTCGTATTGATTCTTGCCGCTTCAAGTGTAATCTATGGAATTGAGAAAATCTATGACCAAATATACAAAGGAAATGTCTAATTTATTGTTATTTTGGCCATTTTCAAAAGAAAAATCTGCCGGTCACGTGACAGTCTTCTAACACAAGTTTCAAAATGGCGTCTGTACTAAAGTTGTCTTCGTTTGCTGCTAAATCTCAAGCTAATATAGGTAAAATTACGTTATATTTTCTGCAGTAATTAACATAAATTAGTTGGAGAATATTTGTTCTACCTAACAGGTGATACAAACTGTTCGGAAACCGTTTTATATTGGTGGAAACGAACGTTATATTTTATGACCTAGTCAGCTTGGCTTACAGTTAGGGTCAGTAATAATAACGTTCACCTGTCTGATAACGTAATTTGACTCAACATGTTTTTTCGACCTTATCCGTGAAGGTCCCAGCCCCAAGAAATAATAGGCCAAATAATTGCATTTTGATGTATAAGGTAGCGTCATAGCATTGACAAAATTTCCTAGTTTTAAAACTTCTAATAGATTGTTTATTTTTTGCAAAAAATGTGATTTAGATCTAGAGTTAAATTGCTGCAAAACAAAAAATAACTATTCCAATCTTACTCAAACTTGCCCTTGGTAATTTAAAATGCCTGTAATTTAGGTAGACTCACAACCAGTTGACCGGATAGCGCAGTGGTTAGGGTAACTGACTGTGTTCTGGGAGTCATGGGTTTGAATCCAGTGTTAGACCTATTTTTTACCTTGTATACTATTATTCATTTTGAGAAACAATCAATATGTGTCTGAGCCTGAGGTCTCCAAGCCAATTTCGGGCAGAACTTGAGACTAGATTCTCCACCATTTATAACTGGATTCTCCACCATCCATAGTAAATATACTGGCCGGTGATAAATTATCAGCATGTACCAGTTCTCGCCAACTATCACAGTGGATACGTGATTTCTGATTTATTTTATTAAATGATTTATTTTTGGAATAAAAGAAGTTGATGTCAACATTGTCTTGTATGTGGAAAAGGACTCTTTTTCAGTCTTTACGAAATTACCATGAAATGGTTAAGTTGGCCAGAACTGGTATGCAGCGAGAAATTGGTGGCCAGCCAGTATTCATGGTTGCTGTCTACAGACTAACTCCCAATTAATGAATTGAATCACTTTGCCACCATCATCCTTTTGGTGCTAGACTTTTTCAACATCTTTAAAACAAAGGCAAAAAGGCAAAAACAAGTTTACTCAAAAAAGTTTACTCATGTCCGTCTGTCATTCAGAAAATGTATCGTGAAAACTTAATCATTAGCATTTTCGGGGGCATAAGTGTTTCACAGACAAATCTTGTTTTCTATAGCTCAGGGCTTTTCCTCCCAAAATTGGGAAGAGGCCCTGGTCAGTAATTTTGGGAAATTTAAGCGCCATTTTGGTCAAATTGGGAAAAATGTAACAGGGCTCGAATTTCCCTGAAAAATTGACTAGTTAGCAATATTTTGCTAGTGGCTTTTGAAACCACTAGCAAAAAGGCAATTCACTTGATTTTGAAAAATGAAAGCCTAATTTGCTGCATAATTTGAAGGACAAGTCAAAAACCTAGTGCAATTAGTCTAAATTTGAAGCCTTTTCCAGGATGCATTGATAAGACTTGTGGGTGGGGAATATTTTTCCACTCGCCAAAAAAATCTAGTGTCAGATAGAATCACTAGCAAATTTTAATTTTAACTAGCAAAATGCCAGTATGCTGGTGGAAATTCGAGCCCTGATGTAAAGAGGCAGCAGAATAAATGTACAAATAGAAATATATTTTCCTTACACTCAGACCAGAATAATTGAATAATAGAATACACACCACTTCTTTGCGACTAGAATTGCCAGTAGGAGAATGATTATCATTTTTTCCCAATGTTGGGAAGTTTAGTTTTGAAAATTGGGAAATTCTCACTCTGAAATTGGGAAAAAAGTAGCCCTTTTACAATTGACCAAACGCCAATCGACAGATCGCTCCGCCCAACATAGAATTTAAGGCAAACAATGTGCATGTGGTCGTTAATAGGGAATGATTTTATCCAGTTAATCGTGACGTAAATTCGGACAAACAAAGTAGTATTTCGTAGTTGTTGTTATAAAATCTCGTAACTACGGCTTGATTTAAGCCGTAGTTACGAGATTGTATAACAACACCGACGCGGTTTATCAAAACATAACGTTGAACCTAGTCTATTGTTAGCACAAAATTATTTGCCATTGGTATGTCGATTGTTTTGATTGTCAGTCGATAAATCGATACAAAACCACGTGCAACGACGAACAATTGGGGCATGACATTTTTGTGATCGTCCATTGGCTAATCGATGGTTTTGATTGACAGTCGGCGTTTGGTCAATTGGGAAGCCACCGAAAATCGGCATCTGTTATAGAAGGAAGAAAAGCCCTGTAGGTTCAATTCTTTCCTTTCCTTTTCTTTTAACCATCTCCCAAACAAGACCTGGCTTAAACGTCCCTTTCAGAAAAGACTTTCGAAAATATTTAGGCAAAAGAAGAAAATATTGATAATCAGCATTTCACCTTTTGCCTCAATATTTTCTTTGCTTTAGTTTACACAAATTATGCCTTTATCAAAACAGTATCCATTTTGTCGTCTCGAGTAGCTTTTGATCAGGCAACCCTAACATTTTGCTGTGTGGGAAAGAGTTTGCAGACAACAAACCATGTCTTGTCCAAAGTGAAGGATAAATTCATTTTTGATTGACATTTCATAGTCTTGAAATCTATTTTTTGATCAACATGCATTTTTATGCCCCCGATAGGGAGGCATCATAAATTTGACTTGTCCGTCCGTCCGTCTGTCCGTCCGTCTGTCCGTCTGTCTGTCTGTCCGTCCGTCTGTCTGTCCGTCCGTCCGTCCGTCCGTCATTCCGTCCAAAAACTTTAACATTGGCCATAACTTCCTTATTACTTAACATATTCGCTTCATACTTTACCACAACATTCCTTGGTACATTACCTTTCTGTAGGCACATACTTTGGTGACCTTGACCCCTGGATGACCTTGACCTTGAACATAGATTGGCCATAATTTAAAATCAAAGCGGTGTCGGGGGCATTGCCATCTTACAGTGACAGCTCTTGTTCTTACATGTTTTATTCATTTCAGTGGCAGTAAGATGTCTGGCTTCCCAGTCAACAAGTAAGCATGGGTTTAATTTTTTATGCTCCCCGAAGGGAGAGCATATAGTCGCCGCTTTGTCTTTCTGTCCGTCCGTCATTCCGTCCGTCCATCCGTCGGAAGCGATTTCTCCATAACCCTTGGACCAAATCAAATGAAACTTACCATGAGAACTCCCTATGACAAAATGCAGATGTACTTTTCCCGGTTTTTGGATTTTTGGATTCACGAATAAATCAAATAAAAAAAAAATGAGGCCTCGTGATGGGAAAAGGAGACTTAAGGTCAAATACAGTTTTTCTCTAATTTCTCCTAGTCTAATGGTCAGAATTTGATGAAATTTCATATTTGAGTAGCAAATCAGATGCCCTTGACCATAAAGTGCTCTCCATGGCATACATTTATTGTGACAATGCCTTACTCGGGAAGCATTGTCCGTCTCTGACGGCCCTTGTTTACAAAAGTAGCAGTGTGATAATACCCAAATAGAAGGGTAAAATCCTTGGTCCCTGCCTCTTAATGAAACCCCTGGGTAAACTATTCTTTTGTTAATAATATATCTATCAATTAAATGATTTTAATTATCAATTGTTATTAGTCCCCCACCGGTTACCAGTTGGGGGACTGTAGGTTTGCTCGATTCCGTCCGTCTGTCCGTCACACTTTTGTCCGGGCCATATCTTCTAAACCATATGTGCTAGCAGCTTCAAACTTGGTACACTTAAAGATCTCATTAAGGAGAAGTGTTATGTTTAAGAACTATAACTCTGCCATGCCCACTTTTTGAGTAATTGCCCTTTGTTGTTTTTACACTTACACTCTTGTCCGGAATATATATCTCCTAAACCATAAATGCTAGCAACTTCAAACTTTGTACACTTATAGATCTCATTGAGGATAAGTGTCATGTTCAAGAACTGTTACTCTGCCACGCCCACTTTTTTAGTTATTGCCTTTTGTTGTTTTTACCCTGACATTCTTGTCCGGAATATATCTCCCAAACCATAAGTGCTAGCAACTTCAAACATGGTACGCTTATAGATCTGATTGAGGAGAAGTGTCATGTTTTAGAACCGTGGCAGATGAGTCATTGCCCTTTGTTGTTTTTTCCTTACATTCTTGAAAGGAAAGCAACTTCAAACTTGGTACATTTATAGATCTAATTTAGGACAAGTACTATGTTCAAGAACGGCTACTCTGCCACGCCAACTTTTTGAGTTTTTATACGCCGCCGGAGGCGGACGTATATTGGCGTCATCTTCTCCGTCTGTCCGTCCGTCCATCCGTCCGTCCGTCCGTCCATCCATCCGTCCGTCCGTCCATACGTACGTACGTACGTCCACTTTTCTTGTCAACGCAACTCCTCCTAAGTTTACGTATATTGGCGTCATCTTCTCCGTCTGTCCGTCCGTCCATCCCTCCGTCCGTCCATCCGTCCATCCGTCCGTCCGTACGTACGTACGTCCACTTTTCTTGTCAACGCAACTCCTCCTAAGTTTCTGGCTGGATCTTCTTGAAACTTGGTCAATGTTATCACCTCAATTGGTAGATGTGCATGAAGGAAGGATTTTATGGTTCATTGATTTTTGCCTGAGTTATGCCCCCTTAAAACTTAGTCTCTGGGGCGGCGTATATTGTGACCATGGCACTCTTGTTGCCTTTTGTTGTTTTACCCTTACATTCTTGTCTAGAATATATCTCCTTAACTGTAAGTGCTAGCAACTTCAAACTTTGTACACTTACAGATCTTATTGAGGAGAAGTGTCACGTTCAAGAACTATTCACCCATTCTCATTTTTTGGGCCGAAAACGTGTCACAGGCATTCTAACCATTGGAAAGGGACATTGTTAGTGAAAAATATACTTGTTCTGCATGCCATATTTTTGCTTAACCATATATCTGATGAATTCATATCAAACAACGGCGATCTAAATTTCCGTTTGATCTTAACCAGCGATTATATAATACGACCCCCCGTAAAAATCAGTGTCACAACCCAATTTTCCGAATTTCAAAAGGTAGGTAAATCTCTGTCCAGAAAGCGATATACGCAGAATATATTTCATTTGACACGTGGTGTATAAGAATATGATAAAATCACCTGGAATCATAAAATAAATTTGCTGTTTTGAAAAAAATGTCTTTTCTTGCTCTGTCACAACTCAGGCGAATTCTACGTGACTATATTTTTTGTATGCGCACTAAATTAACAACAGAAGCAAATTCATACCACTTACCTCTTTTTTAAATCAATTATCCATATAGCTATTGCCCCAGAACATGTGTATCCGAATAATGGAGGTATTTACTTCATGGTCGCCATTTGAAATAGCTCCACCAAGTGTCGGACTTTTTTGCTTGAATATGTACGTGACAGCGATCTTTCATTTATGGTAAAGACCATGTCTAAATCTTTTTAAGTATATCAAAGCCTTTAGTATATACACACTATTGACACACAGTACGACAATATATTTTGAAACCACGTTAAGTCATCCTTATTTAAAAGTAAGTTTTAATTTTACGTGACTGAATACAACGTGACACTGAAAAACAAAAGTGACCATAACTTCGTTTGACAACAACCTAATTATTATGCCCCCTTTCGAAGAAAATGGGGGTATATTGATTTGCAAGTGTCGGTCGGTCGGTCGGAAGGTCGGTCGGTCGGTCCGTAGGTCGGTCGGTCTGTCCGTAGACCAAACCTTGTCCGGAGCATAACTCGAAAAGTATTAAAGGTAGAATCATGAAACTTCACAGGTGGATAGATCTCATCATGGAGAGGTGCAGTGCACAAGAACTGTAACTCTGCCGATCAAATTTTTGGAGTTATTGCCCTTTGTTGATTTTCAAACTTGATTCTTGTCCGGAGCATAACTCAAAAAGTATGTTAGGTAGAATCATGAAACTTTACAGGTGGATATGTCTTATTATGGAGAGGTGCAGTGCACAAGAACCGTAACTCTGCTGATCATATTTTTGGAGTTATTGCCCTTTGTTGATTTTCAAACTTGATTCTTGTCCGGAGCATAACTCGAAAAGTATTAAAGGTAGAATCATAAAACTTCACAGGTGGATAGATCTCATCATGGAGAGGTGCAGTGCACAAGAACCGTAACTCTGCCGATCAAATTTTTGGAGTTATTGCCCTTTGTTGATTTTCAAACTTGATTCTTGTCCGGAGCATAACTCAAAAAGTATGTTAGGTAGAATCATGAAACTTTACAGGTGGATAGATCTCATTAGGGAGCGGTGCAGTGCACAAGAACCGTAACTCTGCTGATCATATTTTTGGAGTTATTGCCCTTTGTTGATTTTCAAACTTGATTCTTGTCCGGAGCATAACTCAAAAAGTATGTAAGATAGAATCATGACACTTTACAGGTGGATAGATCTCATTATGGAGAGGTGCAGTGCACAAGAACCGTAACTCTGCCGATCAAAATTTTTGAGTTATTGCCCTTTGTTGATTTTATAACTTGATTCTTGTCCAGAGCACAACTCAAAAAGTATGTAAGGTAGAATCATGAAACTTTACAGGTGGATAGATCTCATTATGGAGAGGTGCAGTGCACAAGAACCGTTACTCTGCCGATCAATTTTTTGGAATTATTGCCCTTTGTTGATTTTCAAACTTGATTCTTGTCCGGAGCATAACTCAAAAAGTATGTTAGGAAGAATCATGAAACTTAACATGTGGGTAGATCTCATTATGGAGAGGTGCAGTGCCTAAGAATCATAACTCTGCTGATCATATTTTTGGAGTTATTGCCCTTTGTTGATTTTCAAAGTTGATTCTTGTCCGGAGCATAACTCAAAAAGTATATAAGGTAGAATCATGACACTTTACAGGTGGATAGATCTCATTATGGAGAGGTGCAGTGCACAAGAACCGTAACTCTGCCGATAAAAGTTTTATAACTTGATTCTTGTCCAGAGCACAACTCAAAAAGTATGTAAGGAAGAATCATGAAACTTCACAGGTGGATAGATCTCATTATGGAGAGGTGCAGTGCACAAGAACCATAACCTTGCCGATCAACTTCTTGGAGTTATTGTCCTTTGTTGATTTTAACATTTAATTCTTAACCTTGCCTATATCTCATGTATTTTTACACATACAGACTTGATATCTCACACATAGATACCTCCTATCAACATCAATCACATTTGACCATGACCTTGGACCTTGTGACTTTGACCTTGGAGTTTGACCTACTTTGAAAAAAAATTAAACCGGGCATATATCTCATGACCTGTTACACATACAGCCTTGATATAACATAACATAACATAACATATGTTTATTTCGTATTTCTAGGCCACCGGCCCATTATACAAACATATTACAGAACAAAGATATTTACAAGAGTGACATAATACAATGTAGTTAACAATACAGAATATTTTCACACAAGATTCTAATAAAAGTTCTCCACAGATATGATAATAGCGAACAATTTTCGCGCCAATTTGTGCTAAAAATAGATTTCTGATGGGAAAACCCCCAACAACGCTTGCCGGGTACCAGTCTAATATTTTGTTTATCGGTCATGAATCGGACAATTTTTTCGTAACAGTGTTAGCGAAAAATTATCATTTTCAAGCGAGATATTAGTCGATCGTAGATAATGCAGGCGGGAACTAAAACTACGAAACATTGCGCACATTCAACATGCAACATTGATTCCAGATACGGAGACAGACCAGAAATGACAAACGTTTTTTCTTGAGGTTCCACAGCAGCTTAACCAGAGAAAACATCGAAAAGTGTGAAAGTAAAGTAGCTATGATCATGAAACTTCGCGGGTAGATAGATCTCATCAAGGAGAAGTGCAACGTACAAGGAGCGTAACTCTACCTTGCTTATTTTGTGAGTTATTGCCCTATGTTGTAGTGGAAGCCTGTGGGGGTATCATGACAAATCACATTCAGGGACAAATTCTAGTTTTTTTTCTAGATTAATCATTTCCCAAACAAGACCGGTTTTGTCGTCCCTAACAGAAAATTATTGAATAAACATTGATGCAGAAGAAGAAAATGATGATCGATCAGATTTAAAAGACCTGCACAGCAGACAAAATGAGATTGAATAACTTCTTTGGATATTGATGATCATTTTACTTTTGCCTCGATATTTTCTCTGACATAAAACACTAAAAGTATTCACATCCGTTTTGTCGTCTGCAGACTTTTTTCAATTTGGCCCAACATGACATTTTGTCGTTTTGGAAAGGGTAAGCGAGTAGCACGAGCGACACGACGAAGCTAAGGTAGGAAAGTATGTGTAAACATTACTTGTCAAATGGTTATTTCATAGTTACCTATCTTAAAAAGTACACGACAGTGCAGCAACCTTCTCAACTCTGAACTATAATGTTTCTCAACAAATGATTACGGCAATCCAGCTCTTAGAACGTCATCTTCAGCAAGTTGAACCGTGGAAAAACTTCGCGATGTTCACAGCCATATTTGTACGATAGAGGATTCCCAATCTATTTTTAGACCAGTGAGGCGTGACGATGACGTATTTGTTCAACAAAAAAAAACGAGTCCTATTCAGTATGTGTATACGTATAAATTGTAGCCAATATTTGAATGTAGAAACACATACATTGAAAACGACCTTGATAAATCATCATTTCTATGTTTATTATAAGTTTATTTCAATCAATTAGATAGATTGCACATAGATATGTTTTTGAATAGAACAATGGAGAAAAAGAACAAAATGTTGGTTAATATTTTCCTTCTTTTTCAACCATGCTGTTGATAACTCGTCATATCCTTTTCAAAAAGATATTCCAATAATAAGAATAAAATATTTTTGATACAGAATCTTGAAAAACTGAATCATATGCTTAATGTCTTGGTACGATATGTATAACTGAAGATGAAAAAAAAATGTCGATATAAGAGACCGAATTTATTGGTCATCTTGATTAAGATTCGAATTTGAAATTTTCCGGAGTTTAAATGCTTCAACCAAGTACTTTGCAAGCCTTTTTATGTTTACTTCTTTGGTGTCGGACATGATCCTTTCAAACAAATTTAGTGTCGGATATGCGTTTTTCCATTCGTCTGTGAAATATAAAATTCTTAATTCATCATATAACGGACATGTAATTACAAAATGAAATTCGTCTTCAATAGTGAAGACGTTTCGTTTCAGACACCACTCACAAAATCTCAAGTTGTAGTCAATATTATTATGTCTGCCTATTTCTACGTTTAATTGGTGACTGGAACATCTAAAGTTAGCTAGAGTACGACGATTTTGATAAGGCATGTCGGTCAAAAGATATCGTTCTACGTCAAGCAAGGAATAAAAGTTTTTGTAGTATTTGGTTTTTGGGGAGTCGTTAATTTTTTCGCTAATCATCTGATAAGAGCAATCTATCAATCGTTGTTTAAAAACTTTCAAAAAAATATTTCACACATGGATACCTCCTACCAAGACCTTTCACAATTGACCATGACCTTGGACCTTGTGACCTTGACCTTGGACTTTTACCTACTTTTATAAAATTTAAACATAGCTGATATATCATGTCCTTTTACACATACAGCCTTGATATTTGACACATGGACACCTGACCGAGACCTTTCACATTTGACCATGACCTTGGACCTTGTGACCTTGACCTTAGTGTTTGACCTACTTTTATAATACATTAATCTGGCCTATATTTTATGTCATTTTACACATACAGCATTGATATTTCACACATGGTCACTTCCAACCAAGACATTTAACATTTGACCATGACCTTGGACCTTGACCATGAAGTTTGACCTACTTTTAAAAAACTTAAACTAGGCCTATATTTCATGTCCTGTTACCTATACAGTCTCGATATCTTACATATGGACACCTCCTACCAAGACCTTTCACCTTTGACCATGACCTTGGACCTTGTGACCTTGACCTTGGTGTTTGACCTACTTTTATAATACATTAATCTGGCCTATATTTCATGTCATTTTACACATATAGCCTTGATATTTCACACATGGTCACTTCCAACCAAGACATTTCACATTTGACCATGACCTTGGACCTTGACCTTTGAGTTTGACCTACTTAAAAAAACTTTAAACTATGCATATATCTCATGTCCTGTTACCTTTACAGCCATAATATTTTACACATGGACACCTCCTACCAAGACCTTTCACATTTGACCATGAGCTTGGCCTGTGTGACCTTGACCTTTGATTTTTACATACTTTTAGAAATCTTTAACCTAGCCTTTATCTTTAATCCTATTACACCTACAGCCTTGATATTTCACACATAGACACCCCCTACCAAGACCTTTAACATTTGACCATGACCTTGAATATTGCAACCTTGACCTTGGAGTTTGACCTACTTTTAAAAAACTTAAACCAGGCATATATATAATGTCCTTTTACACCTACAGCCTTGATATTTCACACATGGACACCTCCAACCAAGATCTTTCACATTTGACCATGACCTTGACTTTGGCATTTGGCCTACTTTTAAAAACTTTAATCTGGCCTATATTTCATTTTACTTTTACATATACAGCCTTGATATTTCACACATAGACACCTCCTACCAAGACCTTTCATATTTGACCATGACCTTGGACCTTGTTAACTTGACCTTGGACTTTGACCTACATCAAATGCAGGCACTTGAAGGGGGCATATATGTTTTACAAACATCTCTTGTTATTCATGACCTGTACTTGTACTATGGCGTCAAGTTTAAGGGTTTTTCCATTCATTTTGAAATTCAACGACAGTAATCCGAATACAAAGGAAGGTTTTTCTGGATTTACAGCCACGTACATTACTGGTTCAATATCATAATCTCCTGACAGGTGTGATATTTAAAGTTTGCATTAAGTCTCACAAATAGTATTTCTCTGATACACTTGCATGTTCTGAATGTTTATCCCTTTAAACAGGCCTTTATCTGCAATCAGGATCGTCATGTAATATTCACTGTTTCGTCAAGTTAAATTACACACCCGCTTCTCAACCTTTCAGACATTTAAACAATTTTCACTATTCTTTCCATGAATTCCTTGACATATCTATAGAAAATAAGCATTTGGACAGCTTTAAAGAAAGAAATGAGACACAAGAAGCACCAGAGACGGGCAGTATACCCCCATACTGATTACTCTCTTATGAACAGAGCACATTATCTCTACATTCCATTTCGATAGAATGAGCTCTGTTCTCGCAGGGTCATTTCACGTCTATTCTCGGGGCCTTGGCGGGATTTCAGTATCCAATCGTTGGCGATACACAAGAAAACAATTCAAAAAGCTGATACAAACTTTCATTGGCTGACGCTTCAAATTACCGGCTTCAGCCAAAAATAGAAGCGACGTAATGTATACCTAATCAAACCAGATCAAACTGAATGATTTTGATTCGATAATTCAAATGTTACCGGCTTCAGCCAAAAATAGAAGCGACGTAATGTATACGTAATGATCATGCACGATAAAACTGAATGATTTTGATAATTCGATAATTCAAATGGTGTGCTATAATTAGATTATGACGACCGAATAGGCTGTTGGCGTACCGAAAGCTGCAGAGGTCATATTTGATGGTTTAATCAATAGAGCTCGGCAATGGAGAGTACATACTGATGTGCTTGTCACAAAACCACATTTCTATTAGCAGTGATCTGTGATAGAGCCAGCGGTCCACGCTACATGCAAAATTTAAATACATTAACCCAAATGCAGATAGAAGATTCCTGAACGATCTATCTATATCTTAAGAATTCGAATAGTGATAGACAGTAAATATTACGATAGTAACGCGGGTAGCAGACAAACTATCTTTATCTTTATATCTTGGTATAAATGCCTTTGTTTCTATTTAAAAACCGAGAACCGGTACCATTATGTAAGTTTTCATTGCATAGTGATAATTTGAAATATTATTGTAGGAAGAGGCGATATCGCACACTGAAATCCAAATGGCTTAATGCTTTAGGAGAAGATTGAATTGGATTTCTTTCTTAACTTTTATGTAAATATCAATAACCCACAATGTAAGGGTAATTTTCATTTCATGTAAATAATATGTATTTCAAATCAAACAAATGTTTGTCTTTTAATTTTCAACTAATTTTACTTTCAAATAATATTACTCAATTAAGAAATAGGTTTTGATTCTAAAGCAGTTACTTTCACTGAATATTACGTGACAAAGGATCAAATTTTGTTAGGTCGACATATTTTTTTTTATTTTTACCAAATACATGCTAATTTGTTTTGAGTTTGATAGAACATAATATTGCTTAAAGAAATAATTAGTCTTATAAACTAATTTGTTGCCATCACAAGTTACGAGAGGAATTAGAAGCAAGTGTTTTGAATATTGACTGTTTTTGCACATTAGTTCTAATAAATCCCATACTCGCGGTGCTTCTTGTTCTTACATGTCTCAAGTTTATGCAAGTCACTTGAATTTCTAATATACGGCTATATATCGCCTGTTGAATTACCAAAACATTACGTCCTTTGTAACTTACTTGGATGTTTTTTTACCAGATTTGGTATAATACAGTCGTGTCACGTAAAATTAAATGGTAGTTTTGGGGGTTCTTCAAATCATTGATGCAGGTAAAGACTGACACCTTTAAAGGAGTGGCCTTTATTTATTTTTTACCGTATAGATGTTATACTATCATATTGTAATAAAAATATTGCAATTCTGTAAAGTCGGAATTTTGGAATTTTCCTGGTGGTTTTCGGCCGAAAAAATGAGAATGGGTGTATTACTCTGCCATGCCCACTTTTTGAGTTTATTGGCCATTGTTTTTAGCTCCACTGGCCGAAGGCCAGCGGGGCTTATGTCATGGCCCTGTGTCCGTCGTGCGTCCGTCCGTCCGTCCGTGCGTGCGTCAACTTTTTCTTTAAACATCTTCTTCTCCAAAACTACTGGACCAATTTCAACCAAACTTCACAGGAATCTTCCTTGCATGAACCTTTTCCAAATTCCTTCAAAAAATTAAATTCCGTGTAGAACTTGAATTTTAATTAAATTAATTAATTTAAATTTTCGAAAAATCTTTCAAAAATCTTCTTCTCCAAAACTACTGGACCAATTTCAACCAAACTTCACAGGAATCTTTCTTGCATGAACCTTTTCCAAATTCCTCCAAAAAATTAAATTCCGTTCAGAACTTGAATTTTTATTAAATTAATTTATTTAAATTTTCGAAAAATCTTTAAAAAAATTTCTTCTCCAAAACTACTGGACCAATTTCAACCAAACTTCACAGAAATCTTCCTTGCATGAATCTCTACCAAATTCCTTCAAAAGAATAAAATCCGTGCAGAACTTGAATTTTAATTAATTTAATTGATTTAAATTTTCGAAAAATCTTTAAAATTCTTCTTCTCTAAAACTACTGGACCAATTTCAACCAAACTTCACAGAAATTTTCCTTGTATGAATCTCTACCAAATTCCTTCAAAAATATAAATTCTGTGTATAACTTAAATTTTAATTGATTTAATTAAATTAAAGTTTTCGAAAAATCTTTAAAGATTCTTCTTCTCCAAAACTATTGGACCTATTTCAACCAAACTTTACAGAAATGATCCTTGCATGAATCTCTTCTTAATTCCTTCAAAAAAATAAATTCTGTGTAGAACTTTAATTTTGATTAATTAAATTGAATTAAATTTTCGAAAAATCTTCTTTTCCAAAACTACTGGACCAATTTTAACTGAACTTCACACGAATATTCCTTGCATGAATCTCCTTTAAATTCGTGAAAAAAATCTGTGTAGAACTTAAATTTTGATTCATTTAATTAAAGTAAATTTTCGAAAAATTGTTAAACAATCTCCTTCTCCAAAACTGCAGGACCAATTTCTACCAAATTTCGCATGAATCTCTTCCAAATTCCTTCACGATTGGATGAAAAGCTTGGCCACTGTGGGCTAGGCTTTATTTTCGCTATATGAAACATAGTGTAATTTTAAGAAAATTTTGAAAACATTTCCCCTCCTTAATCATTTATTGGATTTCATTCTGGCGTAGCATGAATCTTCTTTGGATAGACCTCTATTGTATTCCTTGAAGAATTTCGTAGTCTAATTGTCTAAAAGCCAGTGGAGCGATACAGGGCCATCTTGGCCCTCTTGTTTTTCCCCTTACATTTTTTCCAGAATATATCTCCTAAACCATAAGTGCTAGCAACTTCAAACTTTGTACACTGATAGATCTCATTGAGGAGAAGTGTTATGTTTAAGAACTGTTACTCTGCCACACCCACTTTTTGATTTATTGCACTTTGTTGTTTTTACACTTTCATTTTTGTCCTGAACATAATTCCTAAACCATAAGTGCTAGCAACTTCAAACTTTGCACACTGATAGATCTGATTGAGGAGAAGTGTTATGCACAAGAATTGTTATACGCCGCCGGAGGCGGACGTATATTGGCGTCATCTTCTCCGTCTGTCCGTCCGTCCATCCGTCCATCCGTCCATCCGTCCGTCCGTCCGTACGTACGTCCACTTTTCTTGTCAACGCAACTCCTCCTAAGTTTCTGGCTGGATCTTCTTGAAACTTGGTCAATGTTATCACCTCAATTGGTAGATGTGCATGAAGGAAGGATTTTATGGTTCGTTGATTTTTGCCTGAGTTATGCCCCTTAAAAACTTAGTCTCTGGGGCTTATTGAAATTGCAGCCTTGTCAACGCAACTCCTCCTAAGTTTCTGGCTGGATCTTCTTGAAACTTGGTCAATGTTATCACCTCAATTGGTAGATGTGCATATAGGAAGGATTTTATGGTTCGTCGATTTTTGCCTGAGTTACGCCCCTTAAAAACTTAGTCTCTGGGGCTTATTGAAATTGCAGGCTTGTCAACGCAACTCCTCCTAAGTTTCTGGCTGGATCTGCTTGAAACTTGGTCAATGTTATCACCTCAATTGGTAGATGTGCATGAAGGAAGGATTTTATGGTTCGTCGATTTTTGCCTGAGTTACGCCCCTTAAAAACTTAGTCTCTGGGGCTTACTGAAATTGCAGGCTTGTCAACACAACTCCTCCTAAGTTTCTGACTGGATCTTAATGAAACTTGGTCAATGTTATCACCTCAATTGGTAGATGTGCATGAAGGAAGGATTTTATGGTTCGTTGATTTTTGCCTGAGTTATGCCCCTTAAAAACTTAGTCTATGGGGCTTATTGAAATTGCAGCCTTGTCAACACAACTCCTCCTAAGTTTCTGGCTGGATCTTAATGAAACTTGGTGGATGTTATCACCTCAATTGGTAGATGTGCATGAAGGAAGGATTTCATGGTTCATTGATTTTTGCCAGAATTATGCCCCCTTCAATCTAAGTCTCTGGGGCTTAATGATATTTCAGCCTCGTGAATGCAATTCCTTCCAGGTTTTTCACTGGATATTTATAAAAACCTTTTTGTGAACACAATTTTTTAAAGGTTTTTCAGTGAATATCTATAAATCCTTGTCAATGTCATTTTTTTGTCTCAAGTTTTATAAGTGGCGGCGTATATTGTGACGATGGCACTCTTGTTTTAAAAGTACTCTGCCACGCCCGCTTTTTGAGTTATTGCCCTTTGTTGTTTTTATACGCCGCCGGAGGCGGACGTATATTGGCGTCATCTTCTCCGTCTGTCCGTCCGTCCATCCGTCCGTCCGTCCGTACGTACGTCCACTTTTCTTGTCAACGCAACTCCTCCTAAGTTTCTGGCTGGATCTTCTTGAAACTTGGTCAATGTTATCACCTCAATTGGTAGATGTGCATGAAGGAAGGATTTTATGGTTCGTTGATTTTTGCCTGAGTTATGCCCCTTAAAAACTTAGTCTCTGGGGCTTATTGAAATTGCAGCCTTGTCAACGCAACTCCTCCTAAGTTTCTGGCTGGATCTTCTTGAAACTTGGTCAATGTTATCACCTCAATTGGTAGATGTGCATGAAGGAAGGATTTTATGGTTCGTTGATTTTTGCCTGAGTTACGCCCCTTAAAAACTTAGTCTCTGGGGCTTATTGAAATTGCAGGCTTGTCAACGCAACTCCTCCTAAGTTTCTGGCTGGATCTTCTTGAAACTTGGTCAATGTTATCACCTCAATTGGTAGATGTGCATGAAGGAAGGATTTTATGGTTCGTCGATTTTTGCCTGAGTTACGCCCCTTAAAAACTTAGTCTCTAGGGCTTATTGAAATTGCAGGCTTGTCAACACAACTCCTCCTAAGTTTCTGACTGGATCTTAATGAAACTTGGTCAATGTTATCACCTCAATTGGTAGATGTGCATGAAGGAAGGATTTTATGGTTCGTTGATTTTTGCCTGAGTTACGCCCCTTAAAAACTTAGTCTCTGGGGCTTATTGAAATTGCAGGCTTGTCAACGCAACTCCTCCTAAGTTTCTGGCTGGATCTTAATGAAACTTGGTGGATGTTATCACCTCAATTGGTAGATGTGCATGAAGGAAGGATTTCATGGTTCATTGATTTTTGCCAGAATTATGCCCCCTTCAATCTTAGTCTCTGGGGCTTAATGATATTTCAGCCTCGTGAATGCAATTCCTTCCAGGTTTTTCACTGGATATTTATAAAAACCTTTTTGTGAACACAATTTTTTAAAGGTTTTTCAGTGAATATTTATAAATCCTTGTCAATGTCATTTTTTTGTCTCAAGTTTTATAAGTGGCGGCGTATATTGTGACGATGGCACTCTTGTTACCCTTATATTTTTGTCCGGAATATATCTTCTAAACCATAAGTGCTAGCAACTTCAAACTTGGTACACTTATAGTTCTTATTGAGGAGAAGATAAGTGTCATGCACAAAAATTGTTACTCTGCCATGCCACTTTTTGAATTATTGCCCTTTGTTGTTTTCATCCTTGCATTCTTGTCCAGAACACATCTCCTAAACCATAAGTGCTAGCAACTTCAAACTTTGTACACTGGTAGATCTCATTGAGGAGAAGTTACAAGCTCAAGAATTGTTACTTGCCAAACCCATTTTTGAGTTATTGCCCTTTGTAGTTTTAATCCTTACATTTTTGTCCGGACCATAATTCCTAAGCCATTAATGCTAGCAACTTCAAACTTGGTACACATATAGATCTCATTAAGGAGAAGTGTCATTTTCAAGAATCGCTACTGCCATGCCCACTTTTGGAGTTATTGCCCTTGGTTGTTTTTACGCTAATATTTTTGTTGGGGACATATTGTCCAAAACCTAAAGTGCTAGCAACTTCAAACTTTGTATACAGTTACAGATCTAGTAAGTAGGAGATATATTATAAGAAAGGACTTTTTGTTATCTGGTGGGGGACTCCTGTATTGCTTTGCAATACGACATGCATTTGTTAGACCTATCCTTTTCAATAAGGAAAATTTTTACCAGCTGGATCATGTTCAAATTGTGCTTAACCCTTTCTCAAACAAGACCTGCTTTTGACGTCCCTATTAGAAAAGGCTTAGGAAAACATTGAGACAAAAGAAGAAAATGCTGATGATCAGCATTTTCTCCTTTTGCCTCAGTATTTTCTGTGCCATATTGTACGCAAATCCTTTCCTTTTCAATATGAATTTGGTCTTCCAGATTAGCTTTCCAATTGGATCATTCAAAAATTGTCATTTGGGAAAGGGTTAAGCTGGTAGTACAGATGACAGGAAAACAATCATAACCAATTACATACATCAGTTCTCTGAATATGACTGAAAAATAGTTCTTGACAAATCCTAATAAGAAAAAAAAACTTTGGATTTTATAAATTTATTTTCATAAACACTGGCATTAGGCAATTTGATATTCCTAGAATAAAAAGAGAGAATAAAGATCTGTATCTGTTGACTCTATCTATTGAGGTAGTATACCTTAATTATGATTTACTTTATTATCCTATTTCAAGCACCAGTAAAAGATCAGGTGATTAATGTGTACAATTATTTGTTGTGTCCTTCTGTCTGGACATCTCATTAAGGGTTGTAACCATGGATAGGAAAACTTGTGAATTGCGAAAGCTGATTTACCAGTTTAGTCAATAACGTTATTGCAGGCTACAAGACACTTAAGAAGCCTAATGTCAGAAATGTTGTGTTGGTGGAGGGTGTCAGGACGCCATTCTTACAATCTGGTACAGACTATAAGAAACTGATGCCACATAATCTGGCTACTGCAGCTTTAACGTAAGTAGCAACAAGTGCTCAGTCAGTCATCATACTATAATTTGAGCAATGTTTGTCCGTTTGTCCGTTTGTTCCCCTACTCCTCCCAGGTCCTTGGGCCGATCTTCACCAAACTTGGAGGGAAGGTGGAGGGCGGCCCCGGGTATTAGCTTGAGGGGTTCATTTTTTGAAAGGTCAAGGTCATCGAGGTCAAAGGTCAAATTTATGTTTTTACGGGTTACGGGTATCGTTTTTACGGGTTACGGGACGGGATTGCTTACGGGTTACGGGACAGGATTAGGTGGAGGGCAGCCCCGGATAGGTCAAGGTCATCGAGGGGTCAAGGTCATCGAGGTCAAAGGTCAAATTTCGAGACGGGTAAAATTGCTAGTCTCCTAAATATGGACACTTTTCGACACCCCTATAAAAAGGCTTTAGAAAAGATTAACCCTTTCCCAAACAAGACCTGGTTTTGACGCCCCTAATAGGAAAGGCTTGGGAAAACATTGAAACAAAAGAAGAAACTGCTGATAACCAGCAGTTTCTCCTTTTGTCTCAATATTTTCTATGCCATATTTTACACAAATTCTATCTTTAATACCTTCCATTCATATGTCATTTGTGGCAATTTTTGAATTTGACCACACTAAAGTTTTGCCATTCGGGAATGGGTTAAGGCAAAAGAAGCGACAGCTGACAATCTGTATTTTCTCCTTTTGCCTCAATATTTTTTATGCTGCAATACACAATTATCATTTTTATTGTACCATTTATTTTGTTGCCTGTGCAGGCTTTGATATTTGACCAGTCTAAACCTTTTTGACCCTTTCCTAAACAAGACCTGGTTTTGTCTTCCCTAATAGGAAAACATTGAAACAAAAGAAGAAACTGCTGATAACCAGCAGTTTCTCCTGTTGTTTCAAAATTTTCTGTGTTGTATTATGCATAAATTCCATCTTTTACAACATCTCTCTTGTCGTCAGCAGCTGCTTTCAAATTGGATCACCCTAAAAGTTTGTCGATTGGGAAAGGGTTAACTCACTTGAGCATGATGTGCTCAAGATAAGGTATTGACTTGTGGTCACCTGTCCTCTGTCAATCTTGTCTGTCCTTCGTCAAGAATTAGGTGTTTACACTCTAGCATCCACAAAAGTTAGCCAATCTTGATTAAACTTAGTCCTTTGACAGCTGTTGTTATTCATCCTAAGATAATTGTTTTGCCCTGGTATTGAGAGATAGGGGCATATTGTTTTATAATTGCATAAAATGAATTGTTGGGGAATCTTATGTTTTCACAAACACATTGGTTTCTATTTTCAGTGGATTGATGAAGAAATCTGGTATACCTAAAGGTGAGGTTGATATAGTAAAATACATAGCTAGGCTGGTATAAATACTCTTTAAATCTAATGTTCATGAATAAAATTCATTTTAGCACAATTTTTAGCCTTTTTCACAAAGATTGTTCTTACATTCCAGCAATTGGAAGTATATTATTGCTGTCTTTTGACAGCTCTTGTCTTGTTGTTTATGTTATAAAACACTTGAAATAGCCATTATCTGGATCTGCTTTGTTATTTTACAGTTGGTACAGATGGTGAAGATGCTATTTAGAGAACATTATGGATGCATATCGGTCTCACATGCCATAAGTTCCCTTTTCCACATCCTGGCTCATTTATTATGACAATTTTGATTATGTTCTAAATGATACAACTAATGAACATGCATATTTCTATATAGCTACAAGCTGTGGCCATAGTTCAGTTGGTAGCACATCAGACTCTCACTCATAAGGTCAGAGCTCAGACTCCTGGCTGCAGCAAACATCCTTTCTTATACTTGTCTCCCACAAACATTTGAATAATTGTTAACCTAAGTTGGCCAGTAGCTGGAGGCCCAGACAGGATATATTGTGGTAGTACTGGTTAGGTGCTTCAGTTGCTGCAATATTACCATAATATAGCAGTTGAAAGAGGATGTTAAACCTAAATCAATCAATGAATTCTATATGTTTTACAATATGTTGTTGATTATTTCAGAGGAGATAGAGTATGTTGTATATGGCACTGTTATACAAGAAGTTAAAACTAGCAACATTGCTAGAGAGGTAGGTCAATAGCAGAAAAGAGGGAGTGAAGGCTTTAAAGAAATGCAATATTGGATTTAATTTTAATCAAACCCTAAGTTGTAGGTACTCAATGGAATCGTCTCATCATTCAATTGAGTACCCACAACATAGGGTTTTGAGTTGAAATGACAAATTTAGAATGTCTTTACCCCTTGTTAACTGTAGCTGTGAAATATATGTGAAGTAGAAGTTATTTGTATATTAAAGTATATCTTCTTATGATAATGAGCCATAATGATATGAAAGATTCTTTGAAAATTATGAAATAAATTGAAATTTTATAATTCTTATAATTTAGAAGGAATTAGAAATTTCTTTTTGGTAGTAGATTTTAAAAGTCAATTTTCAAAGAAGGGCTTATTTGATATTTCTTTGGTGAAAAAAAATCATCTTGTGCATTTTCATCTTGACAAAATTGTTAAACAAGAGGGCCGTTGGCCCTAGGTCGCTCACCTGAAATTGTTGAGAATTAGTCAAATTTCTCCTTTTCTGGTGCCATGGCAACCAGAGTTTTCAGTCAATTTCAATTCTTTTAGCAATTCTTTAAGAGGACCTCCTAAGGAATATTTTTGCCAAGTTTAGTTGAAATTAGCCTGGTAGTTTAGGAGGAGATGTCGTTCAAAGATAGTATTGAGAATCAGTCAAATTTCTCCTTTTCTGTTCCTATGGCAACCAGATTTTTTTATGGATTTCAATTCTTTTAGCAATTCTACAAGAGGGTCATCTAAGGAACATTCCTGCCAAGTTTGGTTGAAATTGGCCTGGTAGTTTAGGAGGAGATGTCGTTCAAAGATAGTATTGAGATTCATTCACATTTCTCCTTTTCGGTTGCCATGGCAACCAGAGTTTTTTATGGATTTCAATTCTTTTAGCAATTATGAAAGGGGGTCACCTAATGAACATTCCTGCCAAGTTTTGTTGAAATTGGCCCAGTAGTTTAGGAGGAGATGTCGTTCAAAGATAGTATTGAGATTCAGTCAAATTTCTCCTTTTCTGTTGTCATGGCAACCAGAGTTTTTAGCTCACCTGAGCACAAGGTGATCAAGTGAGCTATTGTGATCACCTTTTGTCCGGCGTCCGTGCGTCGTGCGTCGTCCGTCAACAATTTCTTTAAATGACATCTCCTCCTAAACTACTGGGCCAATGTCAACTAAACTTGGCAGGAATGTTCCTTAGGTGACCCCCTTTCAGAATTGCTAAAAGAATTGAAATCCATAAAAAACTCTGGTTGCCATGGCACCAGAAAAGGAGAAATTTGACTGAATCTCAATACTATCTTTGAACGACATCTTCTCCTAAACTACCAGGCCAATTTCAACCAAACTTTGCAAAAATATTTCTTAGGAGGACCTCTTTCAGAATTGCTAAAAGAATTGAAATTGACTGAAAACTCTGGTTGCCACGGCACCAGAAAAGGAGAAATTTGACTAATTCTCAATAATTTCTTTGAACAACATCTCCTCCTAAACTACTTGGCCAATTTCATCCAAAGTTGGCAGAAATATTTCTTAGGAGTTTCCTTTAAAAAATTGCTAAAAGAATTGAAATCCTATAAAAGCTGTGGTAGCCATGGCAACAGAAAAGGAGATTTTCCACCAAATCTCAATGACATCATTGAATGATATCTCCTCCTAAACTAACAGGCTAATTTCCACCAAACTAGGCAGAAATATTCTTTAGGAGGTCACATTTAGAAAATTGCTAGCAGAATTGCAATTTATAAAAAAAGACAACCCAACTCTGGTTGCCATGGCAACAGAAACAGAGAAATTACACGAAATCTGTCAGAAGCAATTTCTCAATAACCGCAGAGCCAAATTTGACAATACTTAATATTTGCATTACTTATGATATTGCTAAGAGGTACTTTTCTTTGATTTTCAAAACCTTGTCACAGAAAAAGGTGACTTCTTGTAAAAATCTGCTTATCAGGGGCATAGCATCTACATTTATGCATGGATTTAAAAAAATGTATGGGTAAATGTGTTCTTTATCATGAGTAGATGTTCTATTTGAAATATATATTTAGGTAGGTTCAAGGTCATAAATCTAGGTAAATTTCTGTTTGTTTGTCAGTCTGTATGTTTTATTTTAATTCCATCTGTCCAAAGCAATTTCTCCATAACCACATAGCCGAATTGGATGAAACTTCATATTTGAGTTACATATGATATTGCATTCAGGTAGTTTTTTTGGGTTTTCTATGGTTTGAAATCGCATAGCGGCGTTCATATGATCTTTGACCCTTTATTGCATTACCTGTAAGAAATCTGATCTGTTATAAAACCCCATCTCAGGTGAGCGACCTAGGGCCAACGGCCCTCTTGTTTATGGATTTCAATTCTTTTAGCAATTCTGAAAGGGGGCCACCTAAGGAACATTCCTGTCAAGTTTGGTTGAAATTTGCCAAGTAGTTTCAGAGGAGATGTCGTTCAAAGATAATATTGAGATTCAGTCAAATTTCTCCTTTTCTGTTGCCATGGCAACCAGAGTTTTTTATGGATTTCAATTCTTTTAGCAATTTTGAAAGGGGGTCACCTAAGGAACATTCCTGCCAAGTTTGGTTGAAATTGGCCTGGTAGTTTCGGAGGAGATGTCGTTCAAAGATAATATTGAGATTCAGTCAAATTTCTCCTTTTCTGTTGCCATGGCAACCAGAGTTTTTCATGGATTTCAATTCTTTTAGCAATTCTGAAAGGGGGTCACCTAAGGAACATTCCTGCCAAGTTTGGTTGAAATTGGCCAAGTAGTTTAGGAGGAGATGTCATTTAAAGAAATTGTTGACGGACGACGCACGACGGACGACGCACGACGGACGACGCACGACGGACGGACGCCGGACAAAAGGTGATCACAATAGCTCACTTGAGCACCTTGTGCTCAGGTGAGCTAAAAAAATGTGGCACACCAGTTTTATCCCTTCAGTAACATTTGCTCGTTGTTAGCAATTTCTTTTTATACGCTGCCGGAGGCGGTCATATATTGGCACCAGATTTTTTACACATACAAATTTAAGATATTATGTAACCCTATCAATTCACAGAATTTAAAGAAAATCTATTTTTTTGAACCCTTGTTGCAACCCATCCTTTGTAGAAAAACTTTAAAATATACTTCACATTTCAGGCTATGTTGAGTGCTGGATTATCAGACAAGATTCCTGCCCACACAGTGACACAAGCTTGTATATCATCCAACCAAGCAATCACCACAGGTAAGAACATAATCTGCATTTTCCAAATTTTTCTGTGCTATATCCTACACAAATCTTAATTTCAACATACATTTAGTCAGCAACAGCATGCACAGCTTTCAATTTGGCCAAGGCCAAAATTTTGCTGTTTGTGAAAGGGTTAAATGGACTCATGCATGGTTGTGGAACTTAGAACAGGTATAAACTATCTTCTCAAAATATTGTATAGACTGGTTGACCTCTACGAGTAGAACATTTCTGTCCAAGGAAATTCAAATTAAGCTGTCCCCATGTTTATCCAATGCCTGAAATATCAATCATGGGCCCCTTCAATGTAGTTCCACCTTGGCATGTTTGCAGGTATAGGTCTGATTGCGTCTGGTCAGGTGGATTCTGTTGTAGCAGGTGGTGTAGAGTTTATGTCTGATGTACCTATAAGACACAGTAGAAAAATGAGAGGCCTCATGCTGGAAATAAACAAGGCAAAGTCCACTCAGAAGAAACTAAAGATTGTCAGACAGATGCTGTCTCCAGCTGCTCTCATGCCAGAGGTAATACTTTTTATGCCCCCTTTCGAAGAAAATGGGGGTATATTGTTTTGCAAGTGTCGGTCGGTCGGAAGGTCGGTCGGTCGGTCGGAAGGTCGGTCGGTCGGTCGGAAGGTCGGTCGGTCGGTCGGTCGGTCCGTATGTCGGTCGGTCTGTCCGTAGACCAAACCTTGTCCGGAGCATAACTCGAAAAGTATTAAAGGTAGAATCATGAAACTTCATAGGTGGATAGATCTCATTATGGAGAGGTGCAGTGCACAAGAACCGTAACTCTGCCGATCAAATTTTTTGAGTTATTGCCCTTTGTTGATTTTTGTCGAGCCCGCTTGCGGTGAGCTCGACATAGTTGTCACAATGGCGGTTCGGTGTATGTGCGTTAGTGCGTGCGTTAGTGCGTGCGTGCGTGCGTTAGTGCGTGCGTCCGTCCGGATGGAGCTTGTCCGGGCCATAACTTCACCATGGATGGAGGGATTCAGAAATAACTTGGCACAAATGTCAAGCTCAGTAAGGCGGAGTGTCGCGTGCAAGAACCAGATTCCAAGCTCAAAGGTCAAGGTCAAACTTGGAGGTCAAATGTCAAAAATGAGAAGATTTTTGCTTGTCCGGGCCATAACTTCACCATGGATGGAGGGATTCAGAAATAACTTGGCACAAATGTCAAGCTCAGTAAGGCAGAGTGTCGCGTGCAAGAACCAGATTCCAAGCTCAAAGGTCAAGGTCAAACTTGGAGGTCAAATGTCAAAAATGAGATGATTTTTGCTTGTCCGGGCCATAACTTCACCATGGATGGAGGGATTCAGAAATAACTTGGCACAAATGTCAAGCTCAGTAAGGCAGAGTGTCGCGTGCAAGAACCAGATTCCAAGCTCAAAGGTCAAGGTCAAACTTGGAGGTCAAATGTCAAAAATGAGATGATTTTTGCTTGTCCGGGCCATAACTTCACCATGGATGGAGGGATTCAGAAATAACTTGGCACAAATGTCAAGCTCAGTAAGGCGGAGTGTCGCGTGCAAAAACCAGATTCCAAGCTCAAAGGTCAAGGTCAAACTTGGAGGTCAAATGTCAAAAATGAGATGATTTTTGCTTGTCCGGGCCATAACTTCACCATGGATGGAGGGATTCAGAAATAACTTGGCACAAATGTCAAGCTCAGTAAGATGGAGTGTCGCGTGCAAGAACCAGATTCCAAGATGAAAGGTCAAGGTCAAACTTTGAGGTCAAATATAAAAAATGAGTTGATTTTTGCTTGTCCGGGCCATTCCTTAACTTGGCACAAATGTCAAGCTCAGTAAGGCGGAGTGTCGCGTGCAAGAACCAGATTCCAAGCTCAAAGGTCAAGGTCAAACCAAACGCCATTGTAATGACAGCTGTAGACATAGGTATGGTCTTCTTTCTTCAAAATGAGCGGGCTCGACATGTTGCCCTTCGGCATCTAGTATAACTTGATTCTTGTCCGGAGCATAACTCAAAAAGTATGTAAGGTACAATCATGAAACTTTACAGGTGGATAGATCTCATTATGGAGAGGTGCAGTGCACAAGAACCGTTACTCTGCTGATCAAATTTTTTGAGTTATTGCCCTTTGTTGATTTTCAAACTTGATTTTTGTCCGGAGCGTAACTCAAAAACTATGTTAGGTAGAATCATGAAACTTTACAGGTGAATAGATCTCATTATGGAGAGGTGCAGTGCACAAGAACCGTAACTCTGCCGATCAAATTTTTTGAATCTATTGCCCTTTGTTGATTTTCAAACTTGATTATTGTCCGGAGCATAACTCAAAAAGTATGTAAGGCAGAATAATGAAACTTAATAGGTAGATAGATCTCATTATGGAGAGGTGCAGTGCACAAGAACCGTAACTCTGCTGATCAAATTTTTTGAGTTATTGCCCTTTGTTTATTTTCAAACTTGATTATTGTCCGGAGCATAACTCAAAAAGTATGTAAGGTAGAATCATGAAACTTAATAGGTGGATAGATCTCATTATGGAGAGGTGCAGTGCACAAGAACCGTAACTCTGCCGATCAAATTTTCTGAGTTATTGCCCTTTGTTGAGTTTATAACTTGATTCTCGTCCGGAGCACAACTCAAAAAATATGTAAGGTAGAATCATGAAACTTTACAGGTGAATAGATTTTATTATGGAGAGGTGCAGTGTACAAGAACCGTAACTCTGCCAATTAAATTCTTGGAGTTATTGCCCTTTGTTGATTTTTACACTTAATTTTTAACCTTGCCTATATCTCATGTCCTTTTACACATACAGCCTTGATATCTCACACATAGATACCTCCTATCAACATCATTCAGATTTAACCATGACCTTGGACCTTGTGACCTTGACCTTGGAGTTTGACCAATTTTGAAAAAATTAAACCCGGCAAATATCTCATGACCTTTTACAAATACAGCCTTGATATTTCACACATGGACACATCTTACCAAGACCTTTCATAATTGACCATGACCTTGGACTCTGTGACTTTGACCTTGGAGTTTGACCTACTTTTGAAAAACTTTAACCTGACTGATATATCATGTCCTTTTACACATACAGCCTTGATATTTGACACATGGAAACCTCCGACCAAGACCTATCACATACGACTATGACCTTGGACCATGTGGCCTTGACCTTGGAGTTTGACCTACTTTTAAATAAATTAAACTGGGCCTATATCTTATGTGCTATTACACATACAGCCTTGGTATTTCACACATGGACACATCTTACCAAGACCTTTCACATTTGACCATGACCTTGGACCTTGTGACCTTGACCTTAGACTTTGACCTACTTTAAAAAAAACTTTAATCTAGCCGATATATCATGTCCTTTTACACATACAGCCTTGGTACTTCACACATGGACACCTACGACCAAGACCTTTCACATTTGACCATGACCTTGGACCTTGTGACCTTGACCTTGGTGTTTAACCTACTTTAATAATACATTAATCTGGCCTATATTTCATGTCATTTTACATTTACAGCCTTGATATTTCACACATGGTCACTTCCAACCAAGATATTTCACTTTTGACCATGACCTTGGACCTTGACCTTGGAGTTTGACCTACTTTAAAAAAAAACTTAAAGTAGGCCTATATCTCATGTCCTGTTACCTATACAGTCTCAATATTTTACACATGGACACCCCCTACCAAGACCTTTCACATTTGACCATGACCTTGGCCTGTATGTCATTGACCTTTGATTTTTACATACTTTTAGAAATCTTTAACATAGCCTTTATCTTATGTCCTATTACACCTGCAGCCTTGATATTTCACACATAGACACCTCCTACCAAGACCTTTCACATTTGACCATGACTTTGAATATTGCAACCTTGACCTTGGAGTTTGACCTACTTCTAAAAAGACTGAAACCAGGCATATATATCATGTCCTTTTACACCTACAGCCTTGATATTTCATACATGGACACCTCCAACCAAGACCTTTCACATTTGACCATGACCTTGACATTTGGCCTACTTGTAAAAACTTTAACCTGGCCTATGTTTCATTTTACTTTTAAATATACAGCTTTGATATTTCACACATAGACACCTCCTACCAAGACCTTTCATATGTGACCATGACCTTGGACCTTGTTAACTTGACCTTGGACTTTGACCTACATCAAATGTAGGCCCTTGAGGGGGCATATATGTTTTACAAACATCTCTTGTTATTTTTGCTTTTCAATAAAAAACCTTGTAACTGCAGCTTGTTTAAAGCTGCAGCCACAAGGTTTTATTGAAAAGCGATGATATCTTTGTGCCTTGGCCATGGCACAGTTGTTAGTATATCAAACTCTCATTCAGGCGGTTAAGGGGCCCATACAAGATCAATATTATTGACAATATTATTGTCAATATTTGGTATTGACAATAATATTGACCATGAATGGGCAATATTGAAGGATTGTCAATACTATTGACGAATATCTGCGATCGCTGAAATATTTTCTTCAATATTTTTATTGACGTTATTGTAACCCATGGATGTTTGTTCTCAAAATTAATATTGTCAATAATATTGATCGTGTATGGGTGACAAGTAAAATATTTTCAATATTATGACTCAATAATATTGTCAATGAAATTGATTGTGTATGGGCCGCTTTAGGGGGGGTTTGATCCCCTGTCATGGCAAATATGCTTTCTAATATTTGTCTCCCACACATGGGTTTATAATCGTGAACCAAAGTAGGATGAGCAGCTTGAGGCTTGGAAAGGATCTTGTGGTAGTCCTTGTGAAAGAAAGGACATATCGTCGCTGTAAATGCAAAACCTCGTATCTCGTTTTTGGAAATTGTTAGAGGGGAGGGAAAAAGGTGTAATAACTTTTCCCAAAACTGAAATGTTTTACTTGAAATTTGGACATATTGTTCACAAATAATGTGTCATTAATAATGATCAGTAGAAATATCTCAAAACCTGCGAGAATTGTCTAAACTGGGCATACAAGTTTGTACTTTGAAAATCGCACGAATCGACATACGAGGTTTTGCATTTACACTGACGATATATTCATGGTTAGATGCGCCAGCCACATTGCCACAACTAAATGACTGAAATACTGTTCAAAATAGTGCTAAACACCATTCTATCAATTCTATTGTTAGTCCCCTACCGGTGTTCACACCGGAGGGGACTACAGGTTTGCCCTCCGTCTGTCCGTCCGTCAGTCTGTCCGTCCGTCCGTCTGTCCATCCGTCCGTCCGTCTGTCCGTCTGTCCGCTCAAATCTGGATCCCGCGATAACTTAATAACTAAGCAAGCGTTTTTGATGAAAGTTGGTATATGACTAGATGGCAATGTGTAGATTATGCACGTCATTTTATTTTTGTTTTTCGACTTAAATTGAGGTTGCTATGGTTACAGAAATAGTGAAAATATGGCCAAAAATGGGATCCTGCGATAAGATAATAACTAAGCAAGCTAGTTTGATGAGACTTGGTATATGACTAAAAGGCAATGTGTAGATTATGCACATCATTTTATTTTTGTTTTTAGACTAAAATTGTTGTTGCTATGGTTACGGAAATAGTGAAAATATGGCAAAAAATATTGGATCCTAAGTTAATAAGATAAGTTAATAAGTAAGCAAGCTAATTTGATCAGACTTGGTATATGACTAGATGGCAATGTGTAGATTATGCTTATCATTTTATCTTTGTTCTTTGACGAAAAGTGCGGTTGCTATGGTAACGGAAATAGTGAAAATATGGCAAAAAATGGATCCTGCAATAACTTATTCATCTTAATCTATTATTGATTACCATATTGAGTCAATGTGAAGCCGGTAGGGGACTTTATGTGTTGCATACAACACCAGATACTTGTTATGGCTGAGGCCACAGGGCTGTCCTCGGAATGATTTGAAACTGTAGTGGAAAAGTATCATTAAACCAATAAAGCTGTTATATAACCAATCAAACTATTATATAACCAATCAAACTAATTTAATTTCAATATACAGAGCAGTGTCTCCTTTTGTCTCAATATTTTCTTGACTTTATTATGTACACAAATCCCATCTGTAATAACATCCATTTAGTCATTTGTGGTAGTTTTTAAGGTGGATCACCTAAATTTTTTTCCATTTGGGAAAAGGTTAAAGAAATCAAAAGCAAAGTCATAATGTGATAATTATGTTTGTATGTTGTTTTACCAGCTTCCTGCTGTGGCTGAATTCTCATCTGGAGAGACTATGGGTCATTCTGCAGATAGATTATGTTCAGCATTTGGTGTCACCAGGGAGGCGCAGGTAAGGTCACCCTTTCCCACAGGATGACACTTTTTAGCGAGCCTGGACTTTAAGTCCTGTGAGCTAATGTCACAGCCCTAGTGTCGGCATGCCCTCCCATCGCGTAGAGTCTTCACTTGAAAAAAATCTTTAACCTGGTCTATATCTCAGGCGCTATTTGATACAGCCTTGATATTTCACACATGGATACCTCCTGCCAAGACGTTTCATTTGGGACCATGACCTTTGACCTACTGACCTTGACCTTGGAGTTTTACCTACTTTTAAAAAAACTTTAACCTGGCCAATATCTCATGCACTATTAATGATAGAGCCTTGATAGTTCACACATGGATACCTCCTGCCACAACCTTTCATTTTGGACCATGACCTTTGACTTAGTGACCTTGACCTTGGAGTTTGACCTACTTTTAAAAAACTTTAACCTGGCCTATATTTCATGCACTATTAATGATAGAGCCTTGGTATTTCACACATGGATACCTCCTGCCAAGACCTTTCATTTGGAACCATGACATTTGACCTTGTTACCTTGACCTTGGAGTTTGACCTACTGTTAAAAAACTTTAACCTGGCCTATATCTAATGCACTATTATAGATATCCTGATATTTCACATATGGATACCTCTTGCCATGACCTTGACCTTTAGACCAATACCTTTGACCTAGTGACCTTGACTCCTTTTTTTGCAACAAGCTTTTGTATAGGCGAGCTACGTTGTTCGCGGACAACTCTTGTTGAAAACAGTGTTTCCTACCCAGAAAGAACAAAAACTGTAACATCTTTGAATTGTGACTAGTGTAACACTATTCCATCTAGTAATGTGTTTGGGCAACATGAACCAATGGTCGTCTGTATTTTATTAATTGTATGAGGTAAAGCTCTGATATTTCACAAACAAAGGAGTTTGACTTTCTGTGTGACAAGCTTTCGTATATTATAGCAACATAATTGTATGGTGACAAGATTTGTACTTTATAATCAGATAGTTTCTCATTTTGAATACCTTTATCAGTCACTTAATGAATAGTCCCATTATGACTTTGACAGTAAAGTATTCTCCTTTTCTGAGGATTCTGCTTAACTGTTTTCCCAAACGTAAAATTTTATGAGAAAAAAATCATGCAAGAAAAGATGGAAAACAGTTATATTGTAGTATAGTGCATTGGTGAATACTAACCCGTAAGAACCTTATTTTCATCGGCAAAGTCTATTAGTTGAGTGTCTTAAGAATACATTGCCAAAAAGATGCAGATGTACTGAATTGATGTTTGTGCGCTATATAATTTAATATTAGTTGATTTCATTGAAATCCGAGCGTTCTGATTGGTTGAATTTTTTTTTTCATAACTCCATGAAAAAAAAATTTGACGGGACTATTTTTGTGTAAAACACACCACATACCTTTCCTAAAAGTCTAGAAGTGAAACCCTGCATCTGAATCAGATTTTACTTCATGTAACAGCTATAGAGAAATACACAAATATGAGAATTTGAAAAATAAAAAAAAAAAAAAAAAAACCAACAACAAAAACCAATGAACCAACAAAACATGAATGAATCATGCACATTCATGGGATACACTTGAACAGTTGCACTCGCTGCTGGAACATACCTAGATCTATCTGTAAAAAAAAATAGATAAACATGAACAATCAACAGAGAACTAACCTTATCCTTTCATGTTTTTCGTCCATTATCCATTGACGGGAGCATGAGATGTGAATGCTGAAGACGTTGAAATTGTATTTAGAGACATATTCAAGTCACTCGACACAGACTGTATTTTTCCCGTCTGGTCAAAGCAACCCAAAGACACATCACAGAATATGATAAAGATGCGATCCGATCTATGGCGATTATCCTCCGTGCCTAAAACACATGCAATTGTTTAGTTTCCTATGTTTGTTCCTGTTTTTTACTTTTTTGTTTTGTTTTCTCTCTGTCAGAAGTTGTCTTACTTATTTGCAGTAATCTCCCTTGTTAGACTGGCTATTAGGAATGATCATAGACTAGAACATTTTATATTGTATTCACTTCGTTAAATCCTCTATCATGGCCTCATTTGACGCTTCAAAGCCCAGTTTTATGCCTGATTTTGTGCTCGCTTCACAATTTTAAACAATATGGCGGCCTTTTGTTATAAATGCCCAAAGAACGTGTATTCATACGCGATGTAAAGGCTAAGATCAGATGGGAAATAAGAAGGATTTTTTTGTTTTTTACCTCAAAATGGGCTTAAAAATCGTGTTTTGTTAAATCCCTGAATATTAAATTATAAGGAATGAATGCAATTTTATTTTTTTCATGCAGGTATGAAAAATAAAATCTAATCACACTTTTGTATGAACCGCTTCGCGGATTCATACAGTGTGATTAGATTTTATTTTTCATACCTGCATGAAAAAAATAAAATTGCATTCATTCCTTAAATCATTGTGATATTTGTTTTCATTTAGGATGAGTTTGCCTTGAGGTCCCACAAACTAGCTGCGGAGGCCACAGAGAAGGGACTTCTAACAGATGTGTTGACTTACAAAGTACCAGGTATGTTGCCACAGTTTCTTATCTTTTCTTTTCTTATGATGTCTTAACAAATTCCTTCACAATGACTCTTTGACTCCTAAGAAAATAAGACTTGGGAAAACAATGTGGAAAATGAAGAAATTACTTGCAACCTTGTCACAAGCAATTGCTTCATCTTTCACAATGTTAACTACTCAAAAGTAAGAAAAAAAATGAATAAAACACTATCACATTGAAAATGCCATCTGCAATTTCTTTCAATTTGGATAAGCTTAAAATTTGGTGTTTTTGGATTGGCTTAACAAATGAACACCCTATCAAAGGCTTACACAGCTGCATCATATCTTTTTTGTGACACAATTGAGGTTATTAGACATACATTTTCCATTTGTAGATGTTGCAAAACCAGTGAGCAAAGATAATGGAATCAGACCCTCCTCTATTGAACAAATGGCCAAGTTGAAACCAGCTTTCGTAAAACCTTTTGGAACAATTACAGCAGCAAATTCTTCATTCCTGGTAAGTGTGGTATTTGTTTTCAATGCAGACTTGGAGACCATATAAATAATTTAACAATATTTATCATACCATTTGATTAACAAGTAATTTATATTAAACTCTTTTGATTCTGCTATCGTAAAATGTGTTAAAGGGATAATAGCTGTGAAAAAACTGTCTATTTGCCTCAAAAAAGGTTTACCTTTTTAAAGTATGAACAAAAAGATGCAGAAAGACCGTATTTCAAGCGAGTAACCATGCGCGGTTTACCCACAACAAGCGTATAAATGTTGGTATTCTCACATTTCCACGGCGCTCTAAATATGTTTACATTCGTGGCTAAATATAGCATAACGGGTACTTGTCACAGCCGTGAACATCCGTATACAGTCGGTTGATCATGTGATACACAGGAAAGTGTGCGTCACAAATTTAAATGAGTTCCCGTTATTTCATGAATGTTGCCGGTCACGCAGAAAAGGGCCTAATGGGAAGTCTATAAAATCAAATTTCGCGAAATGAACCAGACTCAACAGATGTCAATCATTTTTTGCTTCTGGAAAATGTAAATAAGGTAAGATGTATAAACCATTCTAGATTCAGAAAATAACCTTTGAATCAAAAGTTCCGATCCTAGTCAGTCTGCGCAGTCAGATCAGACTGACCAAGGTCGATACTTTCCACGCTTCCCATACGGTCCCTTTTAACATGACGGGTCACAAATTTGAAACATTTCGATTTCCACGGGATTCCAGTGCGTGCTTTCTTATGAATAATGTTAAACCCTTTCCCAAAACGACAAAAAATAACTGTTTCTATTTCCAATTGAAATCGGATCCAAACTGCAAAATAAATGGCATTGAAAATGTAAAATATTTAAGAAATAGCTTAGACAATATAAAGGCAAAAGGAGAAACTGCTAATAATAAGCATTCCTTTCTTTTGTCACGGTGGTTCCTCAGCTTTAGCAAATAGGGGCGTCCGAATCAGGTTTTGTATGGGAAAGGGTTAACCTCAAATTGTAGTAAATTGTTGTACTTAACCCTTTCCCATGCGGCAATAATTTTAACTTTTCATAAATTGGAATATTGAATGTTTTGTAGACGACAAAATGAGTATATAAACATAGGGTTTAGTAAAATACTGCTGGTGAAATATCTAGGCAATAGGGGGAAATGTTGGTTATCAGCGTTTCCTCAGATTGCACAAATGCTTTTTGAACTCTTTTTAGTAAGGGCATTCAAACAAGGTCATGTTTGGGAAAGAGTCAGTGCTCATCCGTATTAACGTGTCCCGTCACGCTAAAGGCGTGCTTCTATGAAGTTAGTTGAAAACTGAATTTTGAGATAACATCTATCGGACACCAACCTCATTCGAATTTTGAAATCGGATATTTAATATATTATAGGTAGATAGGAAGAACAATCTTGATTCAGAAAACTAACTTAGAGTAAAAAGTTCCGATCCTGGGTAGTCTTTGCAGTCTTCATAGATTGACAAGGACTGGTACTTTAACAATTACCAGAAGATCCCTTTTACCGAGACAGGTCACATTTTGCAATATTACTGTTTATATTCTCTGACGTCATTTCAATGCGTGCACACGATTTGAAAATAAATTCCGTTGATTTTCGTATTTTACCGCTCAGAACTCGGATAATTCCGACTCGCACTTGAAATTGTAAACATTACCTACTGACATACATTGTAAAAGGGGGAAAATACGCAAATACACATTTCTGTTACAGGCGGAAAAGACTTCTTTCATAAAATCAGATGATTAGACCTCGATAACACAAAAAATATTTTTTTGTGGTATTTCTTCCTTTTTCACAGCTATTATCCCTTTTACCCTTTCGGCTTTCGCCAAACACACATATTCAGACTAGTCAAAATTCAAAGATCGTACAGATGGAAAAAAAATGTGTTACTAAATATACAAAATGCTTTTTTCATATCATGGAAGGCACCCAGCAAAAATGCTGCCCAGCAGTGTTTTCTTCTTCCCTATCAAAGTTTTTCTAATCTTTCATAATTTGGAACATCAAAAGCAGAATTTAACCCTTTCCCAAACAAGACCGAGTTTTGATGTCCCTAGTAGAGAAGGCCTGGGGAAACAATGAGACAAAAGAAGAAACTGCTGATAACCAGCAGTTTCTCCTTTTGCCTCAATATTTTCTTAGCTACATTATAAAAAAAATCCGATCTTTATCAACATCTATTTTGTTTTCAGCAGCTTTCAAATTGGAGCACTGTTACAACGCGTTTTGTAATAAACCTGCAAAATGTAATAAGTATTACAAAACGTGTTGCGATGACATGAAATGTAATGAAATTATGTACAACGTGTTATGTAATAAAGTTGCAATATGTAATCATTTTTTTCATCGACCTATAATTTCGTTCAAAACTTGATGCCGTTGATAAAGAAGAATTGTGGTAAGCATGAAAAAGGCAATTTCGACATCATTTTGCAGGCGAATAGTGTAAGATCATTGTGAGAATATGGAATTTTAAAATCGATAAATGCCTTCTTTTTTATCAAATTTATTACTGTATATGGATTCAAATAAGATACTTTTTATCGTCATCATGCAAGAAAATGATTATGAAAAAAGTTGAAAAAAGTTTATTACAAAACGCGTTGCGATGACATGAAATGTAATAAAATTATGAACAACGCGTTATGTAATAAAGTTGCAATATGTAATAACTCTTTTCACCGACCCATAAACTCGTTCAGAACTTGATGCCGTTGATTAGGATGGATTGTGGTAAGCAAGAAAAGGGCAACTTCGATATCATTTTCTAGGCAAATACTGTTTAAAAAGTTTATTACAAAACGTGTTGTATATAATTTTGTTACATTTCATGTCATTGCAACGCGTTTTGTAATAACCTTTTTCAAAGTCTTTTTCTTGCATGATAATGATAAAGAAATAACTTATTGGAATCAATATAGTAAGATATTTGATAAAAAAAGATGCATTAGTTTATATCAAAATTCCATATTCTCACAATAATCTTACAATATTTACCTAGAAAATGATATCGAAATTGCCTTTTTCTTGCTTATCACAATCCCTCTTAATCAACGGCTTCAAGTTCTGAACGAATTTATGTGTTGGTGAAAAGAGTTATTACATATTGCAAGTTTATTACATATCGCGTTGTACATAATTTTATTACATTTTATGTCATCGCAACGCGTTTTGTAATACTTATTACATTTTGCAGGTTTATTACAAAACGCGTTGTAACAGAGCACCCTAAAACTTTGCTGTTTGTTAAAGGGTTAAAGGAGAAAGGTTTAATTATCCCCCGCCGAAAAAATTTTTCGGGGGGGATATTGTTTTTGCCATGTCCGTCCGTCCGTCCGTCCGTCCGGCGTTTCCGCGCTATTTCTTGGAAACTATAGACCGGATTTCGATGAAACTTGGCACACAGCTTCACTACAAAGAGGACATTCGCATATCATCGGGGTTACCCAGTTCGACCATTGAATTCAGAGTTACTGCCCCTGACTGTTTAAGCCATATACATACAGAGTGATATTCGTTTCCGCGCTATTTCTTGAAAACTGTAGACCGGATTTCGATGAAACTTGGCACACAGCTTCACTACAAAGTGGACATGCGCATATCGTCGGGGTTACCCGGTTCAACCGCCGAATTTAGAGTTACTGCCCCTGACTGTTTTAGCCATATACATACAGTGATATTCGTTTCCGCGCTATTTCTTGGAAACTGTAGACCGGATTTCGATGAAACTTGGCACACAGCTTTACTACAATGAGGACATGCACATATCGTCGAGGTTACCCGGTTCGACCGTCGAATTCAGAGTTACTGCCCCTGACTGTTTAAGCCATATACATACAGAGTGATATTTGTTTCCGCGCTATTTCTTGAAAACTATAAACAGGATTTCAATGAAACTTGGCACACAGCTTTACTACAATAAGGACATGTGCATATCGTCGGGGTTACCCTGTTGGACCGCCGAATTCAGAGTTACTGCCCCTGACTGTTTAAGCCATATACATACAGAGTGATATTCGTTTCCGCGCTATTTCTTGAAAACTGTAGACCGGATTTCGATGAAACTTGGCACACAGCTTCACTACAAAGTGGACATGCGCATATCGTCAGGGTTACCTGGTTCGACCGCCGAATTCAGAGTTACTGCCCCTGACTGTTTTAGCCATATACATACAGAGTGATATTCGTTTCCGCGCTATTTCTTGAAAAATATAGACTGGATTTCAATGAAACTTGGCCCACAGCTTTACTACAATGAGGACATGCGCATATCCTCGGGGTTACCCGGTTATCGTCGAATTCAGAGTTACTGCCCCTGACTGTTTAAGCCATATACATACAGAGTGATATTCGTTTCCGCGCTATTTCTTGAAAACTGTAGACCGGACTTGGCACACAGCTTTACTACAAAGTGGACATGCGCATATCGGCGGGGTTACCCGGTTCGACCGCCGAATTTAGAGTTACTGCCCCTGACTGTTTAAGCCATATACATACAGAGTGATATTCGTTTCCGCGCTATTTCTTGAAAACTATAGACCGGATTTCAATGAAACTTGGCACACAGCTTTACTACAATGAAGACATGTGCATATCATCGGGGTTACCCGGTTCGACCACCGAATTTAGAGTTACTGCCCCTGACTGTTTAAGCCATATACATACAGTGATATTCGTTTCCGCGCTATTTCTTGAAAACTATACACCGGATTTCAATGAAACTTGGCACACAGCTTTACTACAATGAGGACATGCGCATATCGTCGGGGTTACCCGGTTCGACCGCCGAATTTAGAGTTACTGCCCCTGACTGTTTTAGCCATATACATACAGAGTGATATTCGTTCTGTTGAAGCCATATACATACAGAGTGATATTCGTTCTGTTGAAGCCATATACATACAGAGTTATATTCGTTTCCGCACTACTTTATTGACAATGAAAATATGTTCGGCGGGGGATATCAATTCAACGAATTTGCTTGTTTACTTTCTAAATGTGTTTGATGGTGAATATGTTTCAGACTGATGGAGCCTCAGCATGTTTGTTGATGTCAGAAGAAAAAGCCCTGGCTCTAGGTTTGAAACCCAAGGCTTTCCTTAGAGACTTTGTCTATGTGTCACAAGATCCAAAAGACCAACTCCTGCTTGGGTAAGACATATCATCGCTTTTCAAAAAAACCTTGTAACTGCAGCTTGTTTTCTAGACAACAAGTCCACTTCCACTTCCAAAGGATTTTAAAATTATTTCCTATAAAGTTGAGACCATTTGCTATTGTTTGGAATTAAAATCACATTTCAAGACAGCATAATTTTATTACAAAGTTTTTCTATCATTTAAAATGAATTTATCTCCCCGGCCATGGCAAATATCCTTTTGGATATTTGTCTCTAACCAATAGATGGATAGATGTAAATCTACCAGTAAGTTATATTGGCAGGAAAGGAAAGTGTTGTTATACTGGTGAGAGACACTACAGGGATCCATGATAAGGAGCTGTAGCAGCCACATTATGATTGAATTAGTGTTTAGCCCATTACCAGACAACAAAATGTTTGGCCGGTCCAATTACAAAGAAAGTGCAGACGCCAATCTCAAGTGAATGAAATTTTCAATCTTTTTGATCATTTTAGGTAGAAAAAATTGTGGAAAATGAAGAAATTGCTTGTAACAAGCAATTTCTTCATTTTTATGCCCCCGTATCGAGAGATCGGGGCATATTGTTTTACTCCTGTCCGTCCGTCTGTCCGTCCGTCCATCTGTCTGTCCGAAAACTTAACCTTGGTCTTTTCTCCAAAAGTAGTTGACATACAAAGCTCAAATGTGGTATGCAACTTCCTTTCAATGATATCTATCTGTTCCATACAATTTGACCTTCCTCAATGTCATCCCTTAACCCTTATCAACCCTTTACTCTACGAAAAATTAACCTTCTACTCCAAAAACTTAACCTTTGCCTTTTCTCCAAAAGTATTTGACATACAAAGCTCAAATTTGGTATGCAACTTCCTTTCAATGATATCTATCTGTTCCATGCAATTTGACCTTCCTCAAGGTCATTCGTTAACCCTTATCAACTTTTTACTCTAAGAAAACTTAACCTTTTACTCCGAAAACCTAACCTTTGCCTTTTCTCCAAAAGTATTTGACATACAAAGCTCAAATGTGGTATGCAACTTCCTTTCAATGATATCTATCTGTTCCATACAATTTGACCTTCCTCAATGTCATCCCTTAACCCTTATCAACCCTTTACTCTACGAAAAATTAACCTTCTACTCCAAAAACTTAACCTTTGCCTTTTCTCCAAAAGTATTTGACATACAAAGCTCAAATTTGGTATGCAACTTCCTTTCAATGATATCTATCTGTTCCATGCAATTTGACCTTCCTCAAGGTCATTCGTTAACCCTTATCAACTCTTTACTCTAAGAAAACTTAACCTTTTACTCCGAAAACCTAACCTTTGCCTTTTCTCCAAAAGTATTTGACATACAAAGCTCAAATTTGTTATGCAACTTCCTTTCCATAATATCTATCTGTTCCAAACAACTTTACCTTCCTCAAGGTCATCCCTTAACCCTTAATAACCCTTTACTCCACGAAAAATGGCCATTTCGGGGGCATTTGTGTTTCACAAACACATCTTGTTCACAATGTTTTCCAAAGCCATCATCTTAAGGGGAGTGAAAAAGAGTCATTGTATAGTAATGGGTTAAAATGGTGTTAAACTCCATTAAATGAATCAGATGAATATTTCAAAATATATCAGATGGCTATTTGATGTCCTATTTCCATTTGTAGCCTACTTTTATAATTTTAACCATGTATCAACTATTTGATTAAGACTTTATGTTCTTTAATTTCAGACCAGCTTATGCCACTCCCAAAGTGTTAAACAAGGCAGGGCTAAAGATGTCAGATATTGATGTATTTGAGTACCATGAGGCTTTTGCTGTGAGTCTTGTTTGTTTACCTTGAATTAATAGTACTGCTTTTAAAACTTTCTAAACAAGACCTGGGTTTGATGACCCTTATGTAGAAATATTTATGGAAAACGAAAAATGTTAATAGTCGGCATTTGTCATGCTGAAATGCACAGTATCTTTCCATTCAGTACTGTTTCTTTCGTTGTCTGCAATTCCTTTCAATTTAAACCACTCTAAAATGTTGGCATACAGAATTTAGTTGATTAGGCAGTGCAGAATTAGATCAGACTGCATGTATATTGGCTGTAGGCCGGTCTTATCGTATGTTGTCTTGGCCCTCTCAAAGCACTCAGAATAATCTAGGATCAACATCAAAATTGTTGTGATTAATCCATTACCACATATTGAACTTTATGGACACCCCACTATTTAAAGGTTTTGGAAAGCATTATTGAAATTTGAAAATGAAAATCAAAAATGCTTATGACAAGCAATTACTTGACTTTCCATGTTTTAAAAGACAAAGAATGTAAAGTTTTATTCATTTTAAATCATCTGCACAATCTTTGAATATGGATCAATCCCAAATTTTGCTGCCTGGTAAAAGTTTATTTCTTCAAAGTTTGTTATGAAATTTACATGAGTATATTGAATGTTTTTCAGGGTCAAATTCTCGCTAACCTTACAGCCTTGGATTCAGACATTTTTGCTAAAGAATTTTTAGGTAAATCGGAAAAGGTTAGTACAGATCTCATTTTCCCATTACCACACAACAAAAGTCAGCACTGTGATTCTTTTCGGCTTTAGATAATGTGATGCAACATGCAACAACTTGTGCTTGGATTGCCCCTACATTATTCTAATGCCTGATTTATCTAGCATGAGTCAGCTCAACACATTTTGTTATCCTTTTAAGATCTTTTAACCCCTTGCCAAACAATACCTGATTTTGATGTTTATCAATAGTATGTAAAGCTCAGAAAAAAAATTAAACAAAAGAAGAAACTGCTGATAACCAGTATTCTCTCCTCACGTCTCAATGTTTTCTGTACTTTAATGTACACAATTCCTACTTTTTATCAACATCCTTTTTACCATCCATCTTAATTTCAACAAAAATATTATTTCTGAGGTATTCATCTGTGTTTACTAAATGATGTTAATTGGTGATATCAAAATAGGAATATATTTATTCAACATTTTAGGTAGGAGCACCTAACATGAACAAGTTTAACCTGTGGGGAGGTTCACTGTCTCTGGGTCATCCATTTGGAGCGACGGGAGTCAGACTTGTGACCACCGCGGCCAACAGACTCATGAAGGAAGATGGACAACTGGCTCTAGTGGCAGCATGCGCTGCTGGAGGAATTGTAAGTCTGGGGTTGTGATCTAAATTACATAACAATCAATCTGTCTGGACGAGACATATGTCTCGGCCAATCAGATTGATTGTTATGTAATTTGAAAGGCACACTGGTATTTGGACTATTTAGGCTGGCTCTAGTGGCAGCATGCGCTCCTGGAGGAATTGTAAGTCTGGAATGGTAATCTTTATTACATAACATAATCAATCTGATTGGACGAGACATATGTATGTAATTTCAAAGACATACTGGTATGAATTAAGACTATTTAGGCTGGCTCTAAAGGCAGTCTGTGCAACTGGAGGAATTGAAAGTGTGGAGATGTAATCTTTATTACATAATGATCATTTGATTGGAAGAGACACATGTCTTGGCTAGACGATTTAAAATGGCTCTTGTGACATCATGTGCTGCTGGAGGAATGTTAAGTATGGGGCAGTATTCACTAACATTTCTAAATTGATTGGCATAATTATAATTCATTCCCACATAATGAGGCTTTTTGACGTCCCTGCAAGATAAATGCTTTGGAAATCTTTGCTGAAACTGGAAAAATTGCTCGTGAAAAGCAATTTCTTCATTTCCCACAGTATTTTCTACCCAGAAAGGGGAAAAAATCCATTGACTTGAAATTGTCATCTGCAACATCTTTGAATTTTGACCAGTCTAAAATGTTGCTGTCTGGTAATGGGTTAATACCTTACAAGCCATCTTTTTGGACAAGACATTTTTTTCATATGCCTACTATTTTCTACTTTTAAAAGATAATTTTTTGGATATAGAACATTTTTCCTATCTTCCTTAACTTTTCGTTCATTTTCCAAATACGACTACTTCCAGTGAAGTCTGATACGTTTGTCATAATTTGATTTTATGGACAAGATGTAGTGTTACAGGTCTAAAATTATTTTAATAAATTATGTTTTTTTGTCTATTGCAGGGACATGGCATGCTTGTTGAAAGATACAGATAAAGACAACAACAACTCTTTAAATTCTACTGTCTGTGATTCATATGATGTGGAAACTCCACAATAATAATGGACTGATATTTGTATTTGAATAGAGTAATGCACCAAGATTTCATATTAGATTTTGAAGATATGGGGATAACAAACAGATGGATTAAAGTCTATCCTGGGATCAGCTATAGTAAACTTTTGACTTAAAACATGACTTGCCCTCGGTCTCTGTTAAGGTAATCCAACCCTAATGAGATACATGTATTGTAACATCGGAATTTTTTGGGCGACATCATTTACATTTGGCGGAGAAAACAGTTATTTTTTCCATCTCGTAATATGTCAGTGTAAATAGGATAGGTTACAAGCGTTATCAATATAGAACGTAAAATTCTGACATTACATGAATGGCATGAGGGGCGGGCTATCTTCACAGTAATCATAGAATTTTCAGATCTAAATCAAGCACTAAACAGATGTTGATTCATTATGAATATGCCTCTATTAGCAAATTAAGCTAAGCTGACATAAATCAATCAGTCCTTCAGATGTTAACTAAAGGATGAAATAAGGGCACTTATTCAAAATGATGGGTTCGAGATATACCATTGTACTATATGTAAAAAGTGCATGTATAAATAATGTTTTTGTTTGTCACATGTTTATTTATCAACTGAAAATCTGCTCGTAGGTTAAATATATCTTGTGCTTTTCAGTTCTGTCAAGATTTGTACTTATTGATCATAATATTGTATTGTGTTATACTTTTTAAAGGTAATATACCAATTCTCATTAAAAACATAATTCATCCTTAAAAAATGTTGACTATTATTCATCTTCCTTATATGTTTGTTACCTTCTGAACTCTGATGCTTTCCTACCTTGATGGTATCGCAGTCTGTCCAATATTTCAGTTTTATTATACCCCTCCCACCTACGAAGTAGAGGGAAGGTATATTGGTTTAACCATGTCTGTCTGTCTATCCATTGTCGGTAGACTTCTTAGCGAGCCAGGACTTTATGTCCGGGGAGCTAATGTCACAGCCCTAGTGTCGGCGTTGCGTCCCGTCGCATCTTCACTTGAAAAACTTTAACCTGGTCTATATCTCAGGCACTATTAGAGATACAGCCTTGATATTTCATACATGGATACATCTGGACAAGACCTTTCATTTGGGACCATGACCTAGTGACCTTGGAGTTTGACCTACTTTTGAAAAACTTTAACCTGGCTTATATCTCATGCACTATTATTGATAGAGCCTTGATATTTCACACATGGATACCTCCTACCAAGACCTTTCATTTGGAACCATGACCCTTGACCTTGGAGTTTGACTTACTTTTAAAAAATTAGCTGTTTATATGACAAGCTCCCGTATAGGCGAGCTACGTTGTCCGGGGACAACTCTTGTTCGTTTCCCTGCTCTAATTTAAGAGCCATTTGACCTAGGATCATGAATAAGTTGTTGCCCTTGATCCAAAGGTTCCCTATTGTTTTGGAATCAGGTAGGTCAAAGATCAAAATCACAATTGGACTTTGTTTGAAATCTGTTTCCTTGCTCTAACTTGTGAACCTTTCGACCTAAAATCATAAAACTTAATACAATTGTTGCCCCTTGATCGAAGAGATGCCCCAAAGCTTTTGGGTCACGTTGGTCAAAGGTCAAGGTCACAGTCTTTCTTTCCATGCTCTAACTTAGGAACTGTTTGATCTATGATCATGAAACTTAACACAGTTGTTGCACTTGACCCAATGAGGTGCCCTATTATTGTGGGGTAACATATGTCAAAGTCACATGTGAACTTTGTTGAAAATCAGTTTCTCTGCTCTAACTCCAGAATCGTTTGACCTTGGGCACTTTTTCAGTGACAGGGTGCTAGTGGGGGTATTTTTCCGCTTTGCATCAGCTTATGTACCTGACCATGTGCTTGCATTTCTCACACTAGAATTAACCCATTCCCTATCGAAGATCTGTTTGATACTCAAGTGCAAGGTTTTTCAACGCCACCGGAGGCGGTCGTATATTGGCATCATTTTCTCCGTCTGTCTGTCCGTATGTACGTCCACTTTTCTTGTCAACACAACTGTGTAACTTTTTGAAACTAGGTCAATGTTATCACCTTAATTGGTAGATGTGCATAATCACTAAGGATTTATGGTTCTTTGATTTTTGCCTGAGTTACCGTATAGCACTTTATTTCTGCGGGGACTTTTAAATATTTCTGCGGTCTTGAACAGCACCGCAGAAATAAAATCCGCAGAATTTTAACCCTAGTTGTATGTATTTTCTGCAACTTTAGTTAGTAAATTTGACAAAATAAACACTAACCCCCTTATGCAGAGCACACTTTCATAACAATGGAGTACTTTCACATTCAAAAATAGTGTATATCTAGCTTTAATTTGGGTGTAGATAGGACATTTTTGTTAGTCAATGATTCAACAAGTTTGACTGACTGGTAACAGTTTGACACATCTTTGTTTTCTCACCTATTTCAATTTTGTATATGCCATTGTTTCCGATAACGACTTTATAGATAATTGAATGGGATTATCCCTTTACTTTGAAAACTGATTTCATAGTGCAGAAATAATATCTTTAATTTTGCAAAGTGAGTGACCGCAGAAATAAGTTACGCAGAAATTAAACCCGGCCGAATTTAGGAAACAAGAGGACCATGATGGTCCTATATCGCTCACCTGAACCAAAATGATATGAGCAACACTTTTGTTCAATTCAATAAATATTCATGACTTTAAGACTGAGAACAAACTTATGGTCAATAACGTCTGAAAATCCAACTTAACCCTTTCCCAAACGGTACAATTCTAGGGTGATCCACTTCAAAAACTGCCACAAATGACAAAATGGAAGTTATAAGAGATAGAATTTGTGTAAAATATGGCATAGAAAATATTGAGACAAAAGGAGAAACTGCTGGTTATCAGCAGTTTCTTCTTTTGTCTCAATGTTTTCCCAAGTCCTTTCTATTAGGGACGTCAAAATCAGGTCTTGTTTGGGAAAGGGTTAAAAAATAAAACGAGATCTTATGGTGCCCAACTGTGAACATTGTGTCCAAGTTTTGTCTTTATTTATTGATAATTGTAGATTCTAGAGTGTAAACAAGGTCAAAAACAGCCGAAAATGGCAATTTTATCAAATTCAAGGGCACATAACTCTATACTTTCTGGTAAGATCAGACTGAAAATCTAACTCATCCAAGATATTATGGTCCCCAACATTGTGTCCAAGTTTTGTATTGATTGATTTATAATTGTAGATTCTAGAGTGTTAACAAGGTCGAAACCAGCCGAAAATGGCAATTTCATCAAATTCAAGGGCATGTAACTCTAGACTTTCTGTTCAGATCAGACTGAAAATCAAACTCATTTGAGATCTTATGGTCCCCAACATTGTGTCCAAGTTTTGTATTGATTGATTAATAATTGTAGATTCTAGAGTGTTAACAAGGCCGAAACCAGCCGAAAATGGCAATTTCATCAAATTCAAGGGCATGTAACTCTGGGCGTTCTGTTCAGATCAGACTGAAAATCAAACTCATATGAGATCTTATGGTCCCCAACATTGTGTCCAAGTTTTGTATTGATTGATTAATAATTGTAGATTCTAGAGTGTTAACAAGGTCGAAACCAGCCGAAAATGGCAATTTTGTCAAATTCAAGGGCATGTAACTCTGGACTTTCTGTTTAGATCAGACTGAAAATTGAACTCATCCAATATCTTATGATCCCAAACATTGTGTTCAAATTTTGTCTTGATTTGTCAATAATTGTAGATTCTAGAGTGTTAAACAAGGTTGAAAACTGCCGAAAATGGCAATTTTGTCAAATTCAAGGGCACATAACTCTCGTCTTTCTGATCAGATCAGACTGAAAATCGAACTCATGCAAGATCTTATGGTCTCCAACATTATGTCCAAGTTTTGTCTTGATTGCTTAATAATTGTAGATGCTAGAGTGTAAACAAAGTCAAAACTAGCTATTTTTTACGTTCAAGGGCAAATAACTCCAGACTTCCAGGTCCGATCAGGCCCATAATCGAACTCATCCAAGAACTTATGACCATACTTGCTTTGACCAAGTTTGATCAAGATTGGTCAACTTTTGTGGATGCTAGAGTGTTAACACCAAATTGTTGACAGACAGACGGACGGACGACGGACATTGAGTGACCACAATAGCTCACCTTGAGCACTTCGTGCTCAGGTGAGCTAAAAACGCAGAATTTGGACCCCGCAGAAATAAAGTGCTTTACAGTATGCTCGCTTAAAACTTAGTCTCTGGGGCGGCGTATATTGTGACTATTAGGCCAGTCACTTTAGCATTTAGGGTACCACTAATTCTAACAGAAACAATTTTGTAACTGAACGAAAGTATTTTATATCATGATCAACATATCAAAAGTCCTCAGAGCAAATCTGGGGGGAAATGGTGTTAAATCACGCTAAAAGATGCCTTGATATGATCGTAATACACTGGTCCAACCTACCCACCATACATTTTCTCGAGTACCACGTGCTTCTCTTACGCTGTACTTGTCACATATTATTTCTAATTTGATTGAATCTTTATATTAAAACTGAAAAATGTATTCGTTATATAGGATAAATATAACGAATAAGTAAAAATAATTTAGCTCTAAATAGAATTATCTGCGATCGATCTTTAAAAGTACGGCAGCTCAATGTGACTATAATATTATAACATCCGTCAGATATAGATCATTCAAATCGGAAATACACAATTTGCGAGAAAACCATCCTTTACTCGCCCTCAACCACTTGGATTGAAGTCCACACATGTTTTTTGTTATTATACGCCCGAAGGGTCGTATTATGTTATGGCCCGGTCGTCCGTCTGTCCGTCTGTCCGTCCCTCCGTCCATTATCAATTTCTTGTGTGCGCAACTTCTCCTACAGTTTTGATCAGAATTTGTTCAAACTTGCCATAATGAATCTCTATGGTATATAGTTGTGCACACCGCTAACGGAATTCAGATAACTCTTTTCGTTCTTGAATTATCTGCCCTTGAATAAAAAATGTCCATAAAAATGCCCATTTTATTGTGTGCGCAACTCCTCCTACAGTTTTGATGATAATTTTATAAGACTAGCCACAATGAATTTCTATGATGTCTAGTTGTACACAATGCTCATGGAATTTAAATAACTGTTTTCGTTTCTGATTTATCTTCCCTTGAATTTAAAAAAAATGCCCATTTTCTCAAAAATGCCCATTTTCTCGTGTGCGCAACTCCTACAGTTTCGACCCGAATTCAATCAAACTAGCCACAATGAATCTCCATGGTGTCAAGTTGTACACACCGCTCACGGAATTTAGATAACTGTTTTTGTTTCTGAATAATCTGCCCTTGAAGTTAAGGAAACTAGAGACAACGAATCTCTATGGTGTCTGTGAAAAAGGGCGGGGAAAGTATTGCATTTGCAATTTCGTAACGCGGAGATAAGCGAATTTTACTTCAATAGAGAGCATTTATCAACTTTTAGTCGACGAACTATTATACTTGCGTTAACTAAAAAATTAGCTAATTTTTACCCTGTTTGTTTGGCGTATAACGCGAAATAGAAGGTGCATTAATAACGTCATCAATAATGGACGAAATAACGTCAAATGCATTTAGAATGCGACTAATGAATTTTTGCTACAACATAACAACAAGCTGGGCAAATAAGCGGCGTATCGCGATTCAAAAAAAAAAAAAAAAAAATAAAAAAATAAAAAAAATCGGACTTAATCCGCGAAGATGGGCATCCGTTTTCTAAACAATAATCATAATTAGAGACATGTATGACTGTTTGGTGATCCCATGTCTTGAAACTTCTTCTTGAAGCTGTTCACCTGCTTCTTACTGATTGGCTATTTACGTTTATGTGCATTCTTCATTTGAGTAATTACATAATTTTCTGACATTTTCCCTTCATAAAGCCAATTTTGAAAAAAATATACGATTAGAAGACGTCAACAATGACGTAGTACTGACGTGTTCCAGCATATTATTAATTTTGTTGCACAAAATTGCGTTATCATATCTACAAATTGATTTTCAAATTCTGTATGAATGAAATACCACATGCATACATGTTCTTTTTTCATTTGAAAGCTTAACACGCCTTATGAAATACCCTTATAACAAAGCAGTTCTAGTATTTGGGTAATGTAGATCGTTAAACATTCATAAAGATCTACTATTTTTTCACACATAATCTTGAATTGTACTAAATAGAAAACATAAACATAACTTCATTTCTTTAATGATTTAAATTTACTATGTAGTGATTTGTTTTATGGACCGGTGACCTTATCTAAGACAATGTCATGATTGGTTGATTGTATAACAAGAAAACAAAATTCAATCAGCAATGAATAGCAGTTGTTGATTTGACGTCTCTAAAAAGGAACCGACTCTTAAAATATGAAGAAAGTGATGATAATCAGATTTTTCTCCTTTTGCATCAATACGTTTTTATCTTGTTATTTTTCTATAATGTTTACAAATCCTTTTTTTAAAGAATTTTTGTCGTCTACAGCAGCTTTAGAACTGGAAGTCTAATATTTAGGTACAGCGAAAGGTTTAAAAGTATTTGGATAAGTTAACCTTAATACACGAGTGGGTGGGGAAATTTCACTCGCAAATTCACTTTCCATGTAAAATTCAAATAAAGAAAAATAGCAAAATCGATATTTTTTACTCTATAAACCTCTTTTATTAAATTATCCGTAATATATTCCATCCACAATAGCATACTTGGTTTCAAAAGACTGTTCTCTATGCCTACACCCCAAAATATACTTTTGGCTTGCTTTGAAGGGGTCCGCTAGTAAGATCGATTTTTTTTCATATTTCCCCTCGAGTAACATTTGAGGACTTTTTAGCTCACCTGAGCACGAATGTGCTCATGGTGAGCTATTGTGATACCGCTGTGTCCGGCGTCCGTCGTCCGTCGTCCGGTGTCCGTCGTCCGTCAAACTTTGCCTTGTGTGCACTCTAGAGGCCACATTTTTTGCCCAATCAACCTGAAATTTGCTCAGAATGATTGTCTTGATGAAATCTCGGACAAGTTCGAAATTGGGTCATCTGGGGTCAAAAACTAGGTCACGGGGTCAAATCTTAGAAAAACCTTGTGTGCACTCTAGAGGCCACATTTTTTGCCCAATCAACCTGAAATTTGCTCAGAATGATTGTCTTGATAAAATCTCGGACAAGTTTGAAATTGGGTCATCTGGGGTCAAAAACTAGGTCACGGGGTCAAATCTTAGAAAAACCTTGTGTGCACTATAGAGGTCACATTTTTTGCCCAATCAACCTGAAATTTGCTCAGAATGATTGTCTTGATAAAATCTCGGACAAGTTTGAAATTGGGTCATCTGGGGTCAAAAACTAGGTCACGGGGTCAAGTCTTAGAAAAACCTTGTGTGCACTCTAGAGGCCACATCTTTTGCACAATCAACTTAAAATTTGCTCAGAATAATTGTCTTGATAAAATCTCGGACAAGTTCGAAATTGGGTCATCTTGGGTCAAAAACTAGGTCACTGGGTCAAATCTTAGAAAAACCTTGTGTGCACTCTAGAGGCCACATTTTTTGCCCAATCAACCTGAAATTTGCTCAGAATGATTGTTTTGGTAAAATCTTGTACAAGTTTGAAATTGGGTTACCTGGGGTCAAAAACTAGGTCACAGGGTCAAATCTTAGAAAAACCTTGTGTGCACTAAAGAGGCCACATTTTTTGCCCAATCAACCTGAAAATTGATCAGAATTATTGTCTGGATAAAATCTCGGACAAGTTTGAAATTGGGTCATCTGGGGTCAAAAACTAGGTCACGGGGTCAAATCTTAGAAAAACCTTGTGTGCACTCTAGAGGCCCCATCTTTTGCCCAATCAACCTGAAATTTGCTCAGAATGATTGTCTTGATGAAAGCTCGGACAAGTTTGAAATTGGGTCATCTGGGGTCAAAAACTAGGTCACGGGGTCAAATCTTAGAAAAACCTTGTGTGCACTCTAGAGGCCACATTTTTTTTGCCCAATCAACCTGAAAATTGCTCAGAATGATTGACTTGATAAAATCTCGCACAAGTTTGATATAGGGTCATCTGGGGTCTAAAACTAGGTCACAGGGTCAAATCTTAGAAAAACCTTGTGTGCACTCTAGAGGCCACATTTTTTGCCAAATCAACCTGAAAATTGATCAGAATGATTGGCTTGATAAAATCTCGCACAATTTTGAAATTGGGTCATACGGGGTCAAAAACTAGGTCATGGGGTCAAATCTTAGAAAAACCTTGTGTGCACTCTAGAGGCCACATTTGTTGCCCAATCAACCTGAAAATTGATCAGAATGATTGTCTTGGTGAAATCTCGGACAAGTTTGAAATTGGGTCATCTGGAGTCAAAAACTAGGTCACGGGGTCAAATCTTAGAAAAACCTTGTGTGCACTCTAGAGGCCACATTTTTTACCCAATCACCCTGAAAATTGATCAGAATGATTGTCTTGATCAATTTTCAGACAAGATTGAAATTGGGTCATCTGGGGTCATAAACTAGGTCATCGATTCGGTCCGCACAATTCTTTTAGCCAATCAAAAACGTCGTCAGCGGACCTGCACTCATTCGGTGGAGGTGAAAGCTTCGGTCTTTTTCGTTGAAGCATTACCAACTTTCAGCATTAATATCTCGATTATAAATGCGTTGGTAGTTAGAAAGTTTAAATCACATTCTTTAAAGAAAGAGTTTTGTTTATGAATTTTAACGATGGATTTTTGAAATAATCTGCCTCAAAGTTGGTATCCCGTAATGATAAAGACCGAGGAAGTACCCTCGATGAAAAAAATGAAAGTGAGGCTATGACGTCATGCCGACTGATTCAATGAGGTAAAATCTTTGTAAAACCTTGTGTGCACTCTAGAGGCCACATTTTTTGCCCAATCAACCTGAAAATTGATCAGAATGATTGTCTTGATCAATTCTAGGTCACGAGGTCAAATCTTATATAAACCTTGTGTGCACCCTAGAGGTCACATTCTTTGTCCAATCAACCTGAAAATTGGTTTACAAAAAAAAGTTATCATATCAGGTGAGCGCTTCAGGGCCAATGGCCCTCTTGTTTCTAGAATGGATAAATGGTTATAGATTATAAAAATGTTGGTTTTGTTTCTGTTAGAATTAGTGGTGGGTTGGGCCTATTTTTCGGCTAAAGTGACTGGCCTATATGGCACTCTTGTTGAAAGTATTGATAAAAAAAATGCAATAAATTCAATATTTTTCACCCTATAACAGGAAGTTTTTATTTTGTCACTCTTAAATTTCTCATCAACAAGACATTCTGTGCTTTGATCAGTTAAAATTTTGGTGTTTGGGGAAAAGCTTTAGTAAATTTTCAAATTGAGCCACTAGTAGCTCCTCCAAAACACAAGAAACAAATGACTATTGTATGAAGTCTGGATCATCAACTGAGCAAACTGTGCTCAGCTAAAACTTCAATTCATATACGGGTATATAAAAGTATCATATTCAACCCTTTCCCAAAATGGAAAATTTAAGACAACTTCGAAGTTGAAAGCTGCTGCAGTCAAGAAATAGACGATATGAAAATTTGTGTGCAAAATAACGAAGGGAAAAGGAGAAAATGCTGTTTATCACATTTGTGGAATGTTGTAAATGATGCAAAAGAGGTTGAAAATCGGATTATTGAAGGATGGTTGTGAAATACCAGTAGATTCTATAAGCACAGTGGAGATTGCGTACCACATGATGGGCAACTTTTACCGCCAAATTCGCCCTGCTTCAGGTAATAAATTTTGCAATAACATTATCTCTGCTGCATGTACCCTGCCTTACCAAGTTCTTTCCTCAGATGAATGGCTTATTTGTAGAATCTCTTCCCAAAAAATGATACCAACTGACCAGAAAAAATAAGACAAAACAAGAGGGCCAAGATGGCCCTGGATCGCTCACCTGATAGAAGTTTGAAACTTTCTCCATGCAGAACAAGACCCATCATTTACATGACCTAGGTATCTCTAAGAGAAGAACACGAAACTTAAGATGCGAGATTATGATCCAGCTGAAAACAGCATTCTTAATCTTTAATGATCGATATTTGTGGCTGTTATAGTGAAAACCAAGTCGATAAAAAAACATCAATTTTGTCATAATCCAGGGCACATGACTCTGTTCTGAAAAAGATATTCTCATCAACCTTATGTCCAACTTGTTTTTTGATTGGTCAATATTTATTGCTGTTTGAGTGAAATTAAAAACGAAATCGGCAATTTTGTCACCATCAAGGGCACACAACTCTGGCTTTTTTAGTCCGATCAATATGAAAAATGAAATCATATAAGATCTCATGGTCACCAACATTGTGACCAAGTTAAGTCTTGATTGGTCAATATTTGTGTTTTTTGAAGTGAAAATAAAGTTGAAAATGGCCATTTTGTGAAATTCAAGGGCTAATAACTCTGGTTTTTCTGGTCCAATCAAGCTGAAAGTTTAATTCATTCAGCATATGAATATACTTAGCAACATTGTTGACACTTTTTGTCTTGATTGGTCAATAAATGTAGATGCTAAAGTGTAAACAAAGTCGAAAACGGCAAATTTGTCCAATTCAAGGGCAAATAACTCTGGACTTCCTTCTTCGATGACACTGAAAATCGAACTCATTCATAATTGTATGGTTACCAACATTCTAGCCAAGTTTTGTCTTGATTGGTCAATATTTGTAGATGCTAGAGTGGTAACAAAGTCGCAAACTAGCTATTTTTGATATCAAAGGGCACATAACTCCAGACTTCCTGATCTGATCTGACCCAAAATCATACTCGTCCAAGAGCTTATTGTCATACATGTTTTGACCAAGTTTGGTCAAGATTGGTCAATATCTGTAGATGCTAGAGTGGTAACAATGTCAAAACTAGCGATTTTTGATATTCAAGGGCGCATAACTCCTGACTTCCTGAACGATCTGACCCAAAATTGAAATCATCTAAGAACTTATTGTTATACATGTTTTGACCAGGTTTGGTTAAGATTGGTCAATATTTGTAGATGCTAGAGTGGTAACAAATTCAAAACTAGCTATTTTTGATATTCAAGGGCGCATAACTCCGGACTTCCTGATCCGATCTGACCCAAAATCGAACTCATCCAAGAACTTATGGTCATACATGTTTTGACCAAGTTTGGTTAAGATTGGTCAATATATGTAGATGCTAGAGTGGTAACAAAGTCAAAACTAGCCATTTCTGACGTTCAAGGGCACATAACTCTGGACTTCCTAGTCCGATCTGACTCAAAATCGAACTCATCCGAGAACTTATGGTCATACATGTTTTGACCAAGTTTGGTTAAGATTGGTCAATATTTGTAGGTGCTAGAGTGGTAACAACAAAATGTGAACAGACGGACAGACAGACGGACAGACGGACAGACGGACGCCGACGGACAAAAAGCGACCACAATAGCTCACCTTGAGCACTTCGTGCTCAGGTGAGCTAAAAATCAGATTGTTTTTCTGGTCGGTTGGGCTGGTTGGTTTATATCAATTTTTGGGAGAAGAACAAGGAGTTTTCAAGTGAGTCATAATCTGAGGAAAGAGCTCAGTAAGGTGGGGTGCATACAACAAACCGCTTGAAAATTGATGCAGAAATCAGAAAGTTATTGCACAGTATTTTACCTGAAGCAAGGCTAATTTGGCTGTTAAAGTTACCCAACATGGGATGCACAATCCCCAGCGTGATATAAACCATATGCCATATTCGCTCTTTTATAATAAATTATGATCCCTGCTATCTTCTATAAGGAATAGAAGTGTAGACTTGAATTCGAAAGAAATCTCAATAATGGAGAATATTTAAATATTTTATTGATTTATTCAAATATTTTATTGGTTAAATGCATGATCATAATACTTTTTCACAAACTTTTCATAACAAAGCATTAAAAGTGCGTAATAAAATGCAACAATAAAAATGTAGATTCTAAGAACATTTATAAATCTAGTAATTTAAGGTTGACTAGTCTTATGATATTTATACTTGGCCAAAAAGCAAAATTATAGACAAGTCCCAGTTCAAAGGTTTCGCAGATGACAAAATTCATGCTAACTAACATTTTGTAGCATAAAAAATTGAAAGAAAAGGAATTAATGTGTTGATACCAATCTCACAATAACAATAAAATTCTATAATAAACCAGTTAAAGCATTTACAAAACATGTTAGCCCTTTCCCACACAAGACCTGGTTTTGACATTCCAGAGAAAAAGCTAAGGTTTAAACATTGAAGCAAAAGAAGAAAATGCTGATTATCAGGATTTTTTTCCTTTTGCCTCAATATTTTCTCAGCCAAATTGTACACAAATCATGTTTCATTAAACATCCATTTTGTTGTATGCAGCAGCTATGGAAGTGAACCACCCTAATTTTTTTTTTGCAAATTGGGAATGGGTTAAACAGAATGTGATTTCTTGTATAACCCTTTGCCAACCAACCAAATTTTAGTGTGGTCCAAACTGGATGGCACTGTGAAAAGCCCAATTGTTGCTACTCATTACACAAAATTGTATATTACAGCAACAAAGCATTGAGAGAAAAGGAGAAAAGCATTTTCTTCTTTTCTTTTAATGTCTTCTAAAGCCTTTTGATAAGTGACATCAAAACCAGAGCTTATTTTGGAAAGGGCAACAGTTCTACATAATTGACTATAAAGTATAAGTCACAAGTATAAGCTATTGCACATACTGGTAGATTCAAAGTTTTGATATTATATCTGGACTGTAAAGAGTATCAATTGGTATTTGTCTGTAGACTTACATAAATCATAAACAAATACCTTTTGCACGGTGGAAAATCTTCAATACTTTTGTAAATACTGGACCGATTTGAATTCGATTTGAAGCAGAGAATGTGGACAGACGTCACGCATTAGATGGACGTGTTGGATTTTTGAAAAATCAACTGATAAAAAAGTTATTGAAGATAAACCAAAATTTTGGTTTATCTTCAATAACATGGCATTTTTCCACCTTCTAAGCTTCAAACCGAATTCAAATTGGTCAAGTATTAAAAAAGATATTGAAGATTATCAGAAATTCTGAGTGACATGATTATACACCGTGTTTTGGTAGCATAAAGCTTCCCCAAAAGAGTACAATATAAAGATTTCATGTTAATTTTATAATAGACAGACAATGGAAAAACAGTAAGCCCCCAATCGTTTGATAAGAGGTCATAATAAAAGTAAATATTAAACATCAAAGTAAATATAAAACATCAGAATATTTTGTTTAAATGTCTTTGTGTTCAATGGGATATTAGTTAATAAAAAACATACATGTATAATATATGGCAAGAAAAGACATCATAACAACAACAAAGTATGAGGGGCGTTCATTAAAGATATCACCTGACCTACTTCCAATAAGCAGAGAAAATTGAAACTTGGCACAAATATTAATCTTTCACTACATGGCCTATAGCCAGAGAGACATACTTCTCCCATTGTTTAATGCAGTTTTGTAGACCTCCTCTGTAGAACACCGTAGATTGTGCACGAAACCGGGCTGTTTCCACAGATTTACGCCCACACTTGAATAGAGTATGCCAGTGTTTGGCAACGTCATATGATGGGACATCATCCCCACAAACTTCTTTCATCTCATCAAATGCCTCCTTGGGAGTGTGACCTTTCAAATACGGGAATCTGATGACTGATTGCTCCATCACGCTACCTTACTTAACTTCAGCACATGGAAATGAAAAACAAATCACATTTCGGAGCTGCAAATTTTCATGTGACCTGCAAAGGTATACGGTAATGTATGTGTAAAATTTCAACTTCCTATCTCAACCGAAAGTAGGTCAGGGGAAATCTTTAATCAACGCCCCTCGTACATGAATATATAAAATACTTTTGACCAGATTCTGGAAAAAAAGGTCTTTATAATTCCACAACTGTGTATCCAGATCGTCCTATGGTCAAATGCAGTCTAACAAGGATCCATGCCGCTCTTATGCAGTTGCTAAAGGTCATGAACAAGCTACTTGAAAACAACAAGGATCTTAACTCTTTCCTAAACAACAAATTTTAGGGTTATCCACTTCAAAAACTGCCATAAATGACAAAAAGAAAGTTATCTAAGATAGAATTTGTGTAAAATATGGCATAGAAAATATTGAGACAAAAGAAGAAACTGCTGGTTATCAGCAGTTTCTTCTTTTGTCTCAATGTTTTCCCATGCCAGTTCTATTAGGGACGTCAAAACCAGGTATTGTTTTGGAAAAGGTTAATCAGATTGTGCATATTCTCAACTGTAATAAAGAACCATTTTCCAGATCCTGGCTAATTTAGAATAACCAACAATTATACAACAACTGAATGCAAGCTTGTGTACTTTCGTTCTAGTTCAAGAATGTTTTCCAAAGCTAAATTATGAGTTTACTAAACAAAATTGTGCATGTCTTAATTGAATATACAAACTGTATGAATACACTATGTGTGTGAAAATATGGCAATTGTAAGGTTCATTCTAGCACCTAATGAATCTAATCTTCATTGTATCCTTAAATGGACGGATTTTCAAACAATTTGGGAAAACAACAAATGCTTGGTAGCCTTCATTTCCATCATACAATTTTCTCTTTTAACCCTTTTCCCAAACAAGACCTGGTTGTGACGTCCCATGTAGAACAGGCTTTGATAACAGTGATAAACAGCATTTTCTCCTTTTGCCTCAATGTTTTCTCGGCTATATAATTTAGCCAAATTCCGTGATAATTTATGCCAATTTTGTCACATGCAGCAGCTTTCAAATTAGAACACCCTTAAAATTCATCGTTTGGGAAAGGGATCTTGACCCTTTTTCCATGTAACAAACTTAAAGATAGGTTCACATTTGGAGGCGATGCAAATGACAAAATCAATAGTACCAGGTATTTCAAACTTTAAGAGAAAATGGAAGATCATAACAATGTTGATCATCAGCATTGTTTTCGTTTCTCTAAATGTTTTCTGTAACCGTTTTTACTTGGGATGTCGAAAGAATTGATTGTTTGGAAAAGGGTCAAGCAACATTAATTTGAAGTTGGCATCTCTGAGATTCTTTTAATTGGCAAAATATTCATACTCCAGATAAAACATCATGAATCTGGAAAAAGGACCTTTATAGCATTTGAGACCAACATGGATTCAGATCAGCCTGCATATACATGCAGTCTGATCAGGATCCATGTTGTTCTCTAATAGCTTCTTCAGAAACTTAAAGATAGAATCATGAATGTTGACCAGACTGCATTCAAGTTTAAACTGATCCAAATCTTTAGTGATCTAAAATGCTATAAAGGAACCTTTTTTCCAGCTCATGACTCTCATCTTTTACTGCTCCCGGCTTGTTTATCGTTTGTTGCTGATCTGTTGTTTGTTGTTGAATCTTTATTCGTTGTTGATTCTGGTACAACCATTCTGTTCCGTTTACGCCAGTCTAGTAAATGCCACATACCCTCTCCAACAACAATCATTAAGAAACAACTGACACCTGTTGAATAAAAGTACAAATCAAATGGTGTATCATCTCATAGACAGTGGACACATAATGCTAGTCTTATTCAATTTTAGAGAGGTAAAATTTATCATTTTTCTCTCCAGCTCAATGATCTGTAGTGGTACCAATACACCTTCAAGTAGTTCAGTGTAATGTCCCTATATAGTGTTCTCACTACACATTCAAGTAAATCAGAGAAATGTCTCTACTACGTATCAGTTCTCTCCCCAGCTCGATAAGCTGTAGGGGTATCACTATACCTTCAAGTAGATCAGTGTGATGTCCCTATATACATATAGTGTTCTCCCCAGCTTGATAAGCTGTATTCGCCCCACTACACATTCAAGTAAATCAGAGAAATGTCCCTACAACGTAGCAGCCATCTACCCAGCTCAATAAGCTGTAGGGGCCCCTCTACACCTTCAAGTAGTTCAGTGTATTGTCCCTATATAGTGTTCTCCTCAGCTAGATAAGCTGTAGGGGCCCCTCTACACCTTCAAGTAGTTCAGTGTATTGTCCCTATATAGTGTTCTCCTCAGCTAGATAAGCTGTAGGGGCCCCTCTACACCTTCAAGTAGTTCAGTGTATTGTCCCTATATAGTGTTCTCCTCAGCTAGATAAGCTGTAGGGGCCCCTCTACACCTTCAAGTAGTTCAGTGTATTGTCCCTATATAGTGTTCTCCCCAGCTAGATAAGCTGTAGGGGCCCCTCTACACCTTCAAGTAGTTCAGTGTATTGTCCCTATATAGTGTTCTCCCCAGCTAGATAAGCTGTAGGGGCCCCTCTACACCTTCAAGTAGTTCAGTGTATTGTCCCTATATAGTGTTCTCCCCAACTCAATAAGCTGTCAGGGTCTCACTACACATTCAAGTAAATCAGAGAAATGTCTCTACTTCATAGCAGTGTTCTCCCCAGCTCGATAAGCTGTAGGGGTATCACTATACCTTTAAGTAAATAAGTGTAATGCCCTGTCGGACCGTATATGGTACAAAAACGAATATGGTACATTTGTACCATATTCGGCCGAATATGGTACATTTGTACCATATTCGGACCGAATACGGTACAATTTTCGAACGAATATGGTACAAACATTGTACCATATTCGGTTGGAATAAGTTTTTCTATGCTCGCCAAAACGAATTTGGTACAAACCAAAAAACTCATAAAATGAAAATGGCCTACGTATATGGTACAAACATTTTGTCTTTCTTAATAAATGAAATAGTTTGCCGATGTGTAAACTTTTTTTTCAAACTCAAATACATTGTATTAACCTAATATTGGAAGTGACAAAAGTATCATCATCATCATCATCATCATCATCATCATCATCATCATCATCGTCGTCGTCATCATCGTCGTCGTCGTCAGCAGTAACAGAAACAGCTAACCTAACCACACTTTCATGGATTTTGCTGGTTGTGTAACTGTTTCGCCGGCTAGCTGAGTCGGTTGCGCGTCAGATTGGCACACAGGCGGCCTGGGTTCGATTCCCGGGCGGGCCAGATACTTTCGTTGAGATTGGTTGCGAAATGATTCTACGACCATTCTTCCCCTACCGCTGTTTCAAGTAGGGCAGTTGTCAATTAAGGCCCAGTCACACTACAGCGTATGGAGCCAGCGTATGAGTAACGTATGGATTTTTGGGGCATACGCTGGTACACGCTGAAATACGCTGGAGATACGCTAGAGGTACGTTGTTAAACGTTACTCATACGCTGGGTTACGTCGGTATACGCTGATGTATGCTGAGGGCCAAAACAATTTTTGAACATGCACAAAAGATTTCAGCGTATGCCAGCGTATAAATTTTACGCTTGTCATTCGTTTCTCATACGCTGGATACGCTAGAGGTACGCTAAATATACATTACTCATACGTCGAGTACGCTGATTGTACGTTACTCATCCACCGAGTACGCTTCTTATACGTTGAGTACCAACACCACAATAATTCATTAGAATTAGCAGTTAGAATGCTGTAGCAGGAGGAGAAGATGATGATTATGACGACGAAGATGACACAGGATGAAGAAGAAGAAGAAGAAGAAAAACAAGAAGAGGAAGAAGAGGAAGAAAAGGGAGAAGAAAGAGAAAAAATGAGAAAAAAGAAAAAGAAGAAGAAGAAGAAGAAGAAGAAGAAGAAGAAGAAGAAGAAGAAGAAGAAGAAGAAGAAGAAGAAGAAGAAGAAAGAAGTGGAAAAGAAGAAGTAGAAGAAGAAGAAGAAGACCTCCTCCTCCTCCACCTCCGCCTCCCCTCCCCCGCCGCCTCCGCCTCCCCCTCCTCCTCCTGTTCCTCCTCCTCCTCCTCCTGTTCCTCCTCCTCCTCCTCCTGTTCCTCCTCCTCCTCCTCCTGTTCCTCTCCCCCCTTCTTCTTCTTCTATAGGAGGCGCAGACTTATTATCAATTAAATATATGTGTTTTTATATCCATTATTTGTGAAACGTATATCCGCAATGGCCTATTGGGTAGCATAGTGGATTACAAAGCTTTGCCTGTTAGTGGGGTGGGTCAGACCAGTGGTTCGTAACCAGTGTACAGCTAATTTTTAATGGTTCATCATTTCTTATCATTTTTTGCGAAAAAAGAAATGTAGGCCCTAATGTATTTTTGCTCTTTTCATGTTTCCCTTATTACTTTTTGTAATGATCAATATTCATAATCTTTTCAATTTGGTAATACATATATTTCTTCATCACCATTCAAAACGTTTTCATACAGAAAATCTACAAGTCACACAACAATCTAGATATTGTCAGTCTCCGAATAGTCGTTATACTCGGTGGCCGTATCTGTTTCCATCTCATCCGTTACGCCTTAAGGCCCGGTCACATACGATTCCCCGGCCATTCCGCGTCCATATCATGGCTAAAATTTTGAGAATATCTGGGACTTGGTTGGACGCAGTAACTTTGGGTCAATCTCGTTTTAGCCGTGCTGTGGACGCGGAGTTGACGAGGTATGACCGCCGCCGGCTGTTCCACTGCCGTAACACGGCATACAACTTCTTACCGCATCTAGTGTTAAAACGCGATCTTGAACAAATCCACGGGTGGCTCATTTTAGACGTGATATGGATGCAGAATGGCCGCGGAATCATATGTGACCGGGCCTTTAGGTAATAAATCGTTAAAGCACTCATTCGATTGCCGAATTGCTTCTCCCTTCCCTTCTTGCATGCGCCAACAGCAATTGTGCAAGTTTTCTGATGTGACATTGGCAAGGGCGAATATACCCGTGACCCGTGTACAACATATTAACCCCTTCCCACATTATGTGGCTTTTTGGCGCCCTACAAGATGATGGCTTTGGTAAATATTGTGGTTAATGAAGAAATTGCTTGTGTCAAGCAATTTCTTCATTTCCCACATTTTTATACACAGATATATTGGAAAAAGGTAAAATTTAATTCACTTGAAATTGTCGTCTGCAACATTTTTTTTTATTTGGACAAGTCTTAAAGTTTGCTGTCTGGTAATGGGTTAAAATACAAACCGAGCAGAAAAACTAAAGGTACTCGGAGGACTCGAACCCGAGTCGCAAGATCGATGACAGTATCTTTTCACTCAGTCGATATCTGCTAAACTTCTTACCTTCGACGAATTGAAATGCTATATACGTGAAAGTCTGATCACCTGGTCTACGGTCTATTGAGTTTTGAGGCGAAATCTCTGTTTACAAAAATACAGTGAGTCCGACGACAACGATGATGATGCTGATGATGCTGATGATGCTGCTGCTGCTGCTGATGATGATGATAATGATGATAATGCTGCTGCTGCTGCTGCTGCTGCTGCTGCTGCTGCTGCTGATGATGATGATGATGATGATGATGATGATGATGATGATGACGACGACGACGACGACGACGACGACGACGACAATGATGGTGGTGGTGGTGGTGGTGGTGGTGGTGGTGGTGGTGGTGGTGGTGGTGGTGGTGGTGGTGGTGGTGGTGTGTGGTGGTGGTGGTGGTGGTGGTGGTGGTGGTGGTGGTGGTGGTGGTGATGATGATGATGATGATGATGATGATGATGATATAACGATGATGATGACGATGATGAGTGTGTACCATATTCGGAACAAACGTGGTACATTTTTCATCCGAATATGGTACAAGTTTGTACCATATTCGGTCAGGCATTTTACCCCAAAACTGCAGATACGTATATGGTACAATTAGACAGTTGTACCATATTCGGCCGAATATGGTACAAATTTGTACCATATTCGTTTTTGTACCATATACGGTCCGACAATGCCCCATACAACTTCAAAAGTTCCTAACAGATAAGTGTATAGAACGCAATCAAGCAGGTTTTCATATCCATTATACCCTTTCTGGTTGATTTTTCTTTACTATGGTCGCGACTTAGGGTCTACAACAGCTTGGATAAGATTTAAGCTGTGTCATGCCGATCCTGGAATTTATATGCCCCCGTATCGAGAGATCGGGGGCATATTGTTTTACTCGTGTCCGTCTGTCTGTCTGTCCGTCCGTCCGTCTGTCTGTCCGTCCGTCTGTCCGAAAACTTAACCTTGGCCTTTTCTCCAAAAGTATTTGACATACAAAGCTCAAATTTGGTATGCAACTTCCTTTCAATGATATCTATCTGTTCCATGCAATTTGACCTTCCTCAAGGTTATCCCTTAACCCATATCAACCCTTTACTCTACGAAAACTTAACCTTCTATTCCGAAAACGTAACCTTTGCCCTTTCTCCAAAAGTATTTGACATACAAAGCTGAAATTTGGTATGCAACTTCCTTTCAATGATATCTATCTGTTCCATGCAATTTGATCGTCCTCAAGGTCATCCCTTAACCCTTAATAACCCTTTACTCCACAAAAACTTAACATTTTTGAAGAATGGCCATTTCGGGGGCATTTGTGTTTCACAAACACATCTTGTTTTAGTAGCTTTGGCTGGCAGAATAGAGCAAGGTCAGACTGCACATATGTGCAGTCTGACCTTACTCTATTCTACCGGCTTTAACCTTTCCCAAACAAGTCTTGGTTTTGACCTCCCTAATAGGTAAGGCTAGGGAAAACATTGAGACAAAAGGAGAAACTGCTGATAATCAGCAGTTTCTCCTTTTGCCTCAATATTTGCTATGCTATATTTTACACGAATCCAATGGTTTTCAATCTTAATTTTGTCGTCTGCAGCAGCTATCAAATTGGAGCACCCTGAAATTTTGTTGTTTGGGAAATAAATTCAATGTGAAGGGTAAACATTTTGTTAATTGCTTATAAATAGTATACCTCACGATAAATTACCTGGCAGAGCAGCCCATGCTTATCAAATGAGGTGCTCTGCCAGGTCAATTCTCATCCGCTATACACACCTATAGAAACCCACCATGTCCAGTTCTTTGGAAAATCTAGCATGACTGAAAATAAAAGCAATTTGAGAAATGTGAATGATAAACTTTGGAGATTAATGTTTTATTTCAACCATTTCTTAGCAAAATTTTGGACTGCTTCAATTCGAAAGCTGCCGCGGGCAAATTAGGCAACAATGATTACATGGCATTAAATCATTTAACAACACATTCTACGTATTGTAGTGGCTAGTGCAGCTAACCATGTGTTCCTGGTTTTTTCTCATGGAAGTACAAACAACATGCCATCTGAGCCACCAGCTACCTTTTCACTTAACCCTTTGCCAAACAAGACCTCGGACTTTGGAAAACATTGAGACAAAAGAAGTAACTGCCGATAACCAGCAGTTTCTCCTTTTGTCTCAATATTTTCTGTGCCATCTTTTACACAAATTCTATCTTAAACAGTATCCCTTTTGTTGTCTGCAGCAGCTTTTAAAGTGGATCATCTTAGAAGATTTCTGTTTGGGAGAGTGTTAAATGATTCATAATCATATCCATTGGTGAGAGGCAAAAATGACTATTGTGCTTCTTTCAGATTTAATTTGTCTTGTTACAAACCTTTAACTACTTAATCTTTTCCACATTAATTTATAGCAAAAACTTTAAAAGGTTTCAATTTGAAAGCTTCCAACAAAATTGCCTTAATGTTTTCCAAAATCTATTCTGTAAGCCTATTCTGTAAGGAACATCAAAACCTGAGCCGCGTTCTTTAGAGCGAGATTTTTAAAGATTTCTTAAGATGTTTTGGATAAAGCGTTTTTAAGACCGAGACTTTCACCGAGCTGTTCCGAATGCCCCATATTTATACAAATGACGTCATCATGACGTCATTTGTATAAAGTATGGAGCATTCGGAACACAGCGGTTTATAAATTATGGAGCCTTCGGAACAACTCGGTCAAGTCTCTTTTATATTGTTTCTACAGAATTGACTGAGGGGTTCCGCACGAAGTATAGGGTAATGGCGCCTCCCATTGAGCGTCTTAAAAATCTTGCTCTAAAGAACGCTTTATCCTAAAATATCTTAAGAAATCTCGCTCTAAAGAACGTGGCTCTGGTCTTGTTTGGGAATGGGTTACTATAAATTCACTCACCTATACAAGACAGAACAATGTGTATGATTGTTGTTGTTACACAGAAGTCCCAAACCCAGCTTGGTATATAGAAACTATAAATAGCACCGCATACAGGGAATGTGACAAACATCGATATGGTGTTTACTGAAACATTAATAAGACAGCATGTGGAAATAGGGTCCAAAGAGCATTTAACCCCTTATTAACCGACAAAATTTAAGCTTGTCCAAATTGAAAGAAGTTGCAGACGACATTTTCAATGTGATGAAATTTTGAAATTTGACAACTTTTTAGGGTAGAAAATATTGTGGGAATTCAAGAAATTGCTTGTCAAAAGCAATTTCTTCATTTTACACAATGATTTCCAAAGCCCTTTCCTTGAGGGGTGCCAAAATGCACCAATGCATGGTAATGGGTTAAGACCAATCCGGATCCAGATCAGCCTGTGTTTACGCACAGTCTAATCAAGACCCATGCTGTTCTCTCATATTTTCTTCATGACCTCTAGAAGCTGTAAGACAGCAGAATGTATCCTCATTACTACAGAAAAGAGGGGTTAAAGACATTCTGAATTCATCATATCAACTGCAAATCCTATCTTGTGAGACACAGTACTCACTTGATGAGACGATTTCACTGTGTACCCACAGCAAAGGGTTTGATGAATAATAAATGAAATAATGCATTTTTTTGTCATTACCCCTTTTTATCATTAAGGTTTCACTCAGACATAAACTTGTCTAAATCTTTGGTGGTTTGAAATACCATAAGAACCAATTTTCTAGATCCTGGTTAACAGTAAATAGGGAAAAGAAAACTTTGTCAATACCGTAATCAATTGTAGGTGCAAATTTAATTCTTGTGGATTTACAAAGATTTTATACTAAACCCTCTCAATGTATGTTCCTATCACACTCAATTTGTTCTATATGTAGACTAAAAACATACAGGAAGACAAGTTAAGAAAGGTAGTTCCTTTTCTTCAATTAATAATCTGTGGAGTTGTTTTTCATACATTTTTAAAATTTACTAAGTAAGGTTAAAGGCATTCATGACCGAAGAAATGAAAGAAATGACCACATGAAGGCACTGAGGGTAAAAATTTTCCCAAAAATATTAACCCATTACCAAACAACATTTTGGACTGTTCCAATTTGAAAGAAGTTGCAGACAACATTTCAATGTGAAGAAATTTCGTAATTTTATAGCTTTTTGAGTAGAAAACATTGTGGGAAATGAAGAAATTGCTTGTCACAACTCACAAGCAATTTCTTCATTTTCCACAATGTTTTCCAAAGCCATTATATTTTGGGGAGTCAAAAGGAGTCACTGTGTGGTAATGGGTTAAGATCATAGGGAAAAGCCTGGCACCCATTCAACCCAATACCAGACGGCAAAATATTAGACAAGTCCAAACTTAAAGATGTAGCAGACAACAATTTCAAACTAGAACTGTCGCAAAGCGGACAAATACCCCCCACTAGCACCTTGTCACTGGAAAAGTGCTATAGGTCGAAAGGTTCTGTAGTTTGAGCACGGAAACAAATTTTAAACAAAGTCCAACTGTGACCTTGACCTTTGACCTTGGTGACCCCAAAACACTAGGGCATCCCTTGAATCATGGGCAACAACTGTGTAAAGTTTCATGATTCTAGGTCAACTGGTTCTCCAGTTAGAGCACGGAAATGGATTTTAAACAAAGTCCGATTGTGACCTTGACCTTTGACCTTCGTGACCCAAAAACAATAGGGCACCTCCTTGGGTCATGGGCAACAACTGTGTAAAGTTTCATGATCATAGGTCAACCGGTTCTCGAGTTAGAGTACGGAAACAGATTTTAAACAAAGTCTGATTGTGACCTTGACCTTTGACCTTGGTGATCCAAAAACGATAGGGCACCTCCTTGGGTCATGGGCAACAACTGTGTAAAGTTTCATGATCCTAGGTCAACAAATTCTCGAGTTAGAGCACGGAAACGGATTTTTAACAAAGTCCGATTGTGACCTTGACATTTGACCTTGGTGACCCAAAAACAATAGGGCACCTCCTTGGGTCATGGGCAACAACTGTGTAAAGTTTCATGATCCTAGGTCAACCGGTTCTTGACTTAGAGCACGGAAATGGATTTTAAACAAAGTCCGATTGTGACCTTGACCTTTGACCTTCGTGACCCAAAAACAATAGGGCACCTCCTTGGGTCATGGGCAACAACTGTGTAAAATTTCATGATCCTAGGTCAACTGGTTCTTGACTTAGAGCACGGAAACGGATTTTAAACAAAGTCCGATTGTGACCTTGACCTTTGACCTTCGTGACCCAAAAACAATAGGGCACCTCCTTGGGTCATGGGCAACAACTGTGTAAAGTTTCATGATCCTAGGTCAACCGATTCTTGACTTAGAGCACGGAAACGGATTTTAAACAAAGTCCGATTGTGACCTTGACCTTTGACCTTTGTGACCCAAAAACAATAGGGCACCTCCTTGGGTCATGGGCAACAACTGTGTAAAGTTTCATGATCCTAGGTCAAACGGTTCTCGAGTTAGAGCACGGAAACGAACTAGAACTGTCGCAAAGCGGACAAATACCCCCCACTAGCACCTTGTCACTGGAAAAGTGCTATAGGTCGAAAGGTTCTGTAGTTTGAGCACGGAAACAAATTTTAAACAAAGTCCAACTGTGACCTTGACCTTTGACCTTGGTGACCCCAAAACACTAGGGCATCCCTTGAATCATGGGCAACAACTGTGTAAAGTTTCATGATTCTAGGTCAACTGGTTCTCCAGTTAGAGCACGGAAATGGATTTTAAACAAAGTCCGATTGTGACCTTGACCTTTGACCTTCGTGACCCAAAAACAATAGGGCACCTCCTTGGGTCATGGGCAACAACTGTGTAAAGTTTCATGATCATAGGTCAACCGGTTCTCGAGTTAGAGTACGGAAACAGATTTTAAACAAAGTCTGATTGTGACCTTGACCTTTGACCTTGGTGATCCAAAAACGATAGGGCACCTCCTTGGGTCATGGGCAACAACTGTGTAAAGTTTCATGATCCTAGGTCAACAAATTCTCGAGTTAGAGCACGGAAACGGATTTTTAACAAAGTCCGATTGTGACCTTGACATTTGACCTTGGTGACCCAAAAACAATAGGGCACCTCCTTGGGTCATGGGCAACAACTGTGTAAAGTTTCATGATCCTAGGTCAACCGGTTCTTGACTTAGAGCACGGAAATGGATTTTAAACAAAGTCCGATTGTGACCTTGACCTTTGACCTTCGTGACCCAAAAACAATAGGGCACCTCCTTGGGTCATGGGCAACAACTGTGTAAAATTTCATGATCCTAGGTCAACTGGTTCTTGACTTAGAGCACGGAAACGGATTTTAAACAAAGTCCGATTGTGACCTTGACCTTTGACCTTCGTGACCCAAAAACAATAGGGCACCTCCTTGGGTCATGGGCAACAACTGTGTAAAGTTTCATGATCCTAGGTCAACCGATTCTTGACTTAGAGCACGGAAACGGATTTTAAACAAAGTCCGATTGTGACCTTGACCTTTGACCTTTGTGACCCAAAAACAATAGGGCACCTCCTTGGGTCATGGGCAACAACTGTGTAAAGTTTCATGATCCTAGGTCAAACGGTTCTCGAGTTAGAGCACGGAAACGAAAAAGTCTACGGACGGACGGACGGACGGACGGACGGACAGACGGACAGACAGACAGACATGGTGAAACCAATATACCCCCCTCTACTTCGTAGGTGGGGGGTATAAAAAGTCTACGGACGGACGGACGGACGGACGGACGGACAGACAGACAGACAGACATGGTGAAACCAATATACCCCCCTCTACTTCGTAGGTGGGGGGTATAATGAATGGAACTTTAATTTTTCATATCTTTCTGGGTAGAAAACATTGTAGGAACACTGTCATAAGCGATTTCTTCATTATCCACAATGTTTTTAAACGCTTCTATCCTGTGAGGTATCAAACAAGAGTTGTCCGCGGACAACGTAGCTTGCCTATACGAGAGCTTGTCACAAAAACAGCTAATTTTTATAAAAGTAGGTCAAACTCCAAAGTCAAGGTCACAAGGTCAACAGTCATGGTCACAAATGAAAGGTCTTGTCGAGAAGTATCTATGTGTGAAATATCAAGGCTGTATCTATAATAGTGCATGAGATAAAGGCCAGGTTAAAGTTTTATAAAAGTAGGTCAAACTCCACAGTGAAGGTCACTAGGTCAAAGGTCATGGTCCCAAATGAAAGGTCTTGTCGAGAAGTATCTATGTGTGAAATATCAAGGCTGTATCTCTTATAGTATCTGAGATATAGACCAGGTTAAAGTTTTTCAAGTCAAGACGGGACGCCGACACTAGGGCTGTGACATTAGCTCCCCGAACATAAAGTCCCGGCTCGCTGAAAAGGCTATTGTATGGAAATCATGTGTTCAATACCTAAATCCAAGTCATCACAGCAAGTGTTATCGACATTGATCCAGTGGTCAAAATCAAACGGTATCATGCCATCAAAATCTTCTAGGCTGGAAACACAGGAAATATAGATCTGATGATTAGTAATCAAGGCAACATATTAGAGTGGGTAAAGACATTCTAACTTGTTTTAATTTCAAACCCTCTGTTGTGGGTACTCATTTGAATCGTCTCAATGAGACAATTCACATGAGTACTCACAACATCACATTTGATGGACAATTAAAGAAATGGTGTTTTGAAAAGCTATTATTCCCTCTTACATGTAGCTTTAAGATTGAGAAATAGTTGCAAACAAGAACCGTCATAGACGGATTATGCTCCCCGAATAAGTGTTTGTCACAAAAAAAAACCCTATCATACATTGAGCCCCCTTTTCCCATTACAGATTTTTATACACACATTATTTACAGAATAAAGTCTAGAATAGCTCATTTGTCACAAAAGTACAAAATTTTATTAACTTCTGCCCATTAGATGAAGAGAAATTAGAGAGAAACTAATTTTTACATTAAGGCCCCTTTTTCCATGACGCAGCCTAAAATTAACAAACCAAGAAAAAAGTCTCTAAGGATTGACCCCAGGAGTTCTCATGTGAAGTTTCATTGAATTTGGTCCAAGGGTTGCTGAGATCTGGCTGTGGACGGACGGACGGAAGGACAGCCGGATGGACGGAAGGACAGTGTGGCGACTATATGCTCCCCCGAAATTTTTTCGGGAGGCATAAAAATTGCAGATTTATGAAGAATTGCAAATGAAGAATTGCTGCCTTCAATATCTTGTCGGTATTCTGAGCACATGTAAAAGTATCAAAGATATTCAAACTTTATTGAAAACAGTGAGACAATTTTTCGGATAGATTTCCAAAAAAAAATAATTTTTGTAAACCAAAAAATGTATATGTAACTTATGTGTCTTTGAAGTTCTTGTTAAAATGACATTAAGTATGCAAAGTTTTGTTGTTGTCCGCCTTATACTTTTGAAAGGATTAGAAAAATAAATCAAAACAATTACAAGGTGAAAGTTCCTCCATTACATCATTCAGTTAAGTATGCAGCTCTGTGCTGCCGTATTTAACCCTTTCCCATACAACAAAATTTTGGGCAGTTCCAAATTCAAAGATCATGCAGACCACAAGTTCAAGTAGATGAGTTTTTGCTTTTTTTTGTCTTTTGGGATAGAAAACATTGTGGGAAATTTCTTCATTTTCCATGATGTTTTCCAAGGCCTTTTTCTTGAGAGGCGTCAAAAGGAGTCATTGTGTGGGAATGGATTAACCAAAACGAGATAACGGAACTGAGATTGAAATCACAATTTCAAATGCATTAAAACAAAAATAACACGCATCTTTTTAAAATGATATTTTTTAAAAAAGCTGATAGAATTGCGGGAATTTATGTCAATAATGTGTGAACAATTGTAATACTTGCAATGAGAAATTTAGAATTATTGATTGATTGATTGATAGCCTTCACATAGGTTAAAAATTATCAATCCATTGGACCAAGGGTTCTCCGCAGAATAATTTGAAAGATTACAATTTTGTCAGATAAGATTTTTACCGTGGAAGAGGATCAAACCCGGGACCTCATCAGTGTGACTCTGACACACTTCTAACAGCACTATGGCCGCGATTGGAAGGATGATACAGAATCATACTCCATAGAACAAACCTAACGTAAACTGCCCTGTAGTCGTCAGTGTCCCATTGTCGTCACTTTTTTAGTAATGTCTTTTTCTCATGTTTCTGTCATTTTAAAGATTAAAGCTACTATTTCCCAGATTTGGACCCAAAAATTGTCAAATACAAACGAAATGTACACTTTTTAAGCTTTATATGACCTGATTAAATGATTACGAAAAACTATTGAAGCAACGACTCATTTTTTCGCAATTTGATACCAAATTCATGAAGCGATGTCGAAAGTAGGTCAAAACAGTAGGACATGCGACTTTCTTAAATGACGTCACAACATACATGATGACGTCATATTGAAATTTAAGTATGAATCTCCTTTGAATCATGGTCCGCGCTGTATGCGCATGCGCAACAATTTAAAAATAATTCTAACCCCATCAGTGATGGGGTTGAATTGAGGCTTGGATTCTCCCTAAATTCAGCTATCTGTCTTGTAATTTCGGCTCATTCTCTGTCTGAATCGCATATTATTAACCATCCCGAGGTGGTCAACACAAAAGTTTTGCATATTTTTTCAAAAAATTTCATTTTTTGCAATTAGACCATCTGTTACCGTCGCCCTTTAAAAAGAAACATCGTTTGAAAGGAAAATATCTCTTGTTTTGTCCAGATACTTTGTTTATTAACCCTTTTTGATAGTGAATATATATATGTATGGTTTTTCGGACCTGTGTATTTTGCACCAGGACACAGCATGCGCGAAGACAATGGACATAAACACAGGCAGAGGCTCTCGCGCAAATGCATGTTGACATTGTTGTACACATATTACTACACAGATAACCAAAGGGATAACTCTAGCTTACAAAAGATATATTTCAATACATATTCAAATCCCCTATGTAGGCTTGTGCTGCCTTGATATATCAATTTTTGCCCCAAAAACCAGATTAAAAGCTGATGACGACTTAAAGTCCAACATGACGAGTATAGGGCATACAGCATTTTTTCTATCTGAAAATGAAAATTTGAAAGCAGGTGCTGTAAAAATGTTTGTATTAGTGTTTTGGTGTTTTGAAAAGTTTCTGTTATACCATGGGGAGTAATGATGGAAAAGAAGAAAATGCAGATTGTCTATATAGTCTTCTTTTCTTTCAATGGTTTCAAAACACCATTGATAAACAATATCAAAACCAATTCCTGGTCATGAAAGAGCTACAACATTGCCCATAAAGGCAAAAGATGCCTTTTTGGGAAATTTGCGGTCAAATATCGAAAGGGTGTCTGGTTTGAGCGATCTGAAGCAGAAGATCTATGCTACACAAGGCTAGTAATTAAGGTTGAATGGCTTAAGTATGGAATAACAAGAGGGCCAAGATGGCCCTGTATCGCTCCACTGGCTTTTAGACATTTAGACTACGAACTTCTTGAAGGAATACAATAGAGGTCTATTCAAAGAAGATTCATGCTACACCAGAATGAAATCCAATAAGTGATTAAGGAGCAGAAATGTTTTTAACATTTTCTTAAAATTACACAGTTTCATATAGCAAAAAAAAAGCCTAGCCCACAACGGCCAAGCTTTCCGTCCGATCGTGAAAGAATTTGGAAGAGATTCATGCAAGGAAGATTCCTGTGAAGTTTGATTAAAATTGGTCCTGTAGTTTTGGAGAAGAAGATTGTTAAACAATTTTTCGAAAATTCAATTTAATTAAATTTATTTAAATTTAAGTTCTACATGGATTTTTTTTTTTTAAGGAATTTAGAGGAGATAAATGCAAGGAAGATTCATGTGAAGTTTGGTTAAAATTGGTCCAGTAGTTTTGGAAAAAAAAAAATTTCGAAAATTTAATTTAATTAATCAAAATTTAAGTTCTACATAGAATTTATTTTTTTTTTTGAAGGAATAAAGAAGAGATTAATGCAAGGAACATTTCTGTAAAGTTTGGTTGAAATTGGTCCATTAGTTTTGGAGAAGAAGAATTTTTAAAGATTTTTCGAAAAAAAAAATTTTAATTTAATTAAATAAATTAAAATTTCAATTCTACATAGAATTTATTTTTTTTGAAGGAATTATGAAGAGATTAATGCAAGGAACATTTCTGTAAAGTTTGGTTGAAATTGGTCCAGTTGTTTTGGAGAAGAATTTTTTTAAAGATTTTTCGAAAATTTAAATCAATTAAATTATTTAATATTCAAGTTCTGCGCAGATTTTATTCTTTTAGGGAAATTTAGTAGAGATTCATGCAAAGAAGATTTCTGTGAAGTTTAGTTGAAATTGGTCCAGTAGTTTTGGAGAAGAAGAATTTTTAAAGATTTTTCGAAAATTCAATTCAATTAAATTAATTAAAATTCAAGTTCTGCATAGATTTTATTCTTTTGAAGGAATTTGGGAGAGATTCATGCAAGGATGTTTTGTGTGAAGTTTGGTTGAAATTGGTCCAGTAGTTTTGGAGAAGAAGAATTTTTAAAGATTTTTCGAAAATTTAAACTTAAATTAATTAAAATTCAAGTTCTGCACGGATTTTATTTTTTTGAAGGAATTTGGTAGAGATTCATGCAAGGATGGTTCGGGTGAAGTTTGGTTGAAATTGGTCCAGTAGTTTTGGAGAAGAAGATGTTTGAAAATTGTTTACGCACGGACGGACGGACGCACGCACGCACGCACGACGGACACAGGGCCATGACATAAGCCCCGCTGGCCTTCGGCCAGTGGAGCTAATGATGCATAAAATTATGTTATAAAATCATTTTTAATATTAATTAACGCTATTTTTGTTTTCTAGACAGTGACAACTAAAGGGCCTAGCACTTGACGACTTTAGGTCCACAATGTCCAAATGTCGTCAGCTGGACCCCAGCCCTCTTTTTCCTTCAATATCTTGCATATTTTAGCACATAGAGTAACAATGTATATACGCAATTGTAGATAAATGGTTCAGCTTTGATCTGGTGAAAGCAGGGAACCTGTTAACTGATGACTTTAGGCACAATTACAGCTTGAATAGCCAAACATTACGACTATAGGGCACTTTACATTACTCTTCATCATGGCTGATACTCTGACAGTAATCCGAGTCTTCTCTGATGTAAATACGCTCTTTGATATTTTGATTTTTCGCTGTTTACATCAGAGAGCGTTGCTCTTTGAAAACAGCGAAAAGTTCAGTAACCAGTGATTTTTTTTCTTAAAAAAATGGTCGTTATTGGGCCCCTTTCCCCTCTCTGAGGAATATACTTTTTTCCCCCATTTCAGAGAAATTTTCCCCTCCTGGAGCTAGAATTTTTTCTTGCAAAGAAAAATCCAAATCATAGTTAGATTCTAGGTATCTCTAACAGTTCTAATGGTTGTTTGAATGTCCCATTATGATATACAAGAAAGTTAAATGTATTTATAACACTGTATTTGAGAGTATAAGCATGTATTGAAATTTCCCCTTTTTGGGTGTTCACGCGCAAATTTTCCCCCACCTATGGGCCCTGACCGCCTTCCCCCCAAATTAAAAACAAGAGGACCATGATGGTCCTATATCGCTCACCTGAACCAAAATGATATGAGCAACACTTTTGTTCAATTCAATAAACATTTATGACTATAAGACTGAAAACTAACTTATAGTCAATAACTTTGTGAAAATCAAACTCATCTGAGATCTTATGGTGCCAAACATTGTGTCCAGGTTTTTCTTGATTGATAAATAATCACAGATTCTAGAGTATAAACAAGGTCGAAAACAGCCAAAGACGGTATTTTTTTCAAATTCAAGGGCACACAATTCTCGACTTTCTGATCACATCAGACTGAAAATCTACCTCATCCAAGATATTATGGTCTCCAACATAGTGTCCAAGATTTGTCTTGATTGGTCAATAATTGAAGATTCAAGATCGAAAAACAGCCAGAAACGGGTATTTTGTTAAATTCAAGGGCACATAACTCTCAACTTTCTGATCGGATCAGACTGAAAATCAAACTCATCCGACATATTATGGTCCCAAACATTGTGTCCAAGTTTTGTCTTGATTAATTGATAATTGTAGATTCTAGAGTGTAAACAGGTCGAAAACAGCCGAAAATGATAATTTTATCAAATTCAAGGGCACATAACTCTCGTCTTTCTGGTCAGATCACACTAAAAATCAAACTCATCCGAAATCTTATCCTCTCAAACATTGTGTCCAAGATTTGTCTTGATTGGACAATAATTGAAAATTCTAGAGTGTAAACAAGGTCGAAAACAGTCAAAAACGACAATTTTGTCAAATTCAAGGGCACATAAATCTTGACTTTCTTGTCTTATCAGATTGAAAATTCTAGTCATCTGAGATCTTATGATCTCTAACATTGTGTCCAAGTTTTGTCTTGATTGATTGATAAATGTAGATTCTAGAGTGTAAACAATGTCGAAAACAGCCGAAAATGACAATTTTATCAAATTCAAGGGCATGTAACTCTTGTCTTTACTGTCAGATCACACTGAAAATCGAACTCATCCGAAATCTTATGGTCTCAAACATTGTGTCCAAGATTTGTCTTGATTGGTCAATAATTGTAGATTCTAGAGTGTAAAAAAGGTCGAAAACAGTCAAAAACGACAATTTTGTCAAATTCAAGGGCACGTAACTCTCTTCTTTCTGGTCAGATCACACTGAAAATCAAACTCATCCAAGATCTTATGGTCTCAAAGATTTTGTCCAAGATTTGTCTTGATTGGTCAATAATTGAAAATTCTAGAGTGTAAACAAGGTCGAAAACAGTCAAAAACGACAATTTTGTCAAATTCAAGGGCACATAAGTCTCGACTTTCTTGTCTTATCAGATTGAAAATTCAACTCATCCGAGATCTTATGATCTCCAACATTGTGTCCAAGTTTTGTCTTGATTGATTAATAAATGTAGATTCTAGAGTATAAACAATGTCAAAAACAGCCGAAAATGACAATTTTATCAAATTCAAGGGCACATAACTCTAGTCTTTTTTGTCAGATCACACTGAAAATCAAACTCATCCAAGATCTTATGGTCTAAAATATTGTGTCCAAGATTTGTCTTGATTGGTCAATAATTGTAGATTCTAGAGTGTAAACAAGGTCGAAAACAGTCAAAAACGACAATTTTGTCAAATTCAAGGGCACATAACTCTCGACTTTCTCGTCTAATCAGACTGAAAATTAAACTCACCCGAGATCTTATGGTCTCCAACATTGTGTTCAAGATTTGTCTTGATTGGTCAATAATTGTAGATTCTAGAGTGTAAACAAGGTCAAAAACGGTCGAAAACGGCAATTTTGACAAATTCAAGGGCACATAACTTTTGACTTTTTCGCCTGATCTGACTGAAAATCGAACTCATCCAAGATCCTATAGTCTCCAACATTATATCCAAGTTTTGTATTGATTGGGCAATAATTGTAGATGCTAGAGTGTAAACAAAGTTAAAAACAGCATTTTTGTCATTCAGGGGCAGATAACTCCACACTTTCTGGTCCGATCTGGCCCATAATCGAACTCATCCGAGAACTTATGACCATACTTGTTTTGACAAAGTTTGGTCAAGATTGACTAATATTTGTGGATGCTAGAGTGTAAACACCAAATTGTGGACAGACGGACAGACGGACAGACGGACAGACGGACGGACGACGGACAAAAAGCGATCACAATAGCTCACCTCAAGCACTTCGTGCTCAGGTGAGCTAATAAACACTGGACTAACGTTACAAGTAGTGAAGCTTTGTTTTTGTGTATCATATCGAATCACTCGGTAAAACACTGTAGGGTATAGATCAATAAATCATTTTTTGTCATTCCTGACCAAAAATTTCATTTCAAATCGGCCTGCTGGACGAGTATAACCTTTGGTTTTGAATGGAAGGTCAAGGTAAACAAAGGCTGCTCAGGTGAGGGTTGTTGCAAAACATTGCCTATAAACCTTTTAGAAATACTTTTTGGTCATAAATTTTTCAACATGTATGACAATAAATGGTTCATTGATCGATATCATCAGGGGTTTTAACGATAGCGTTTAAGATCGGACGGTGAACGATGCGCAACAATTTGTTGAGAACTTCTTGATTTTTTCAAAGAGCAACACTCTCTGATGTAAATAGCGAAACATCAAAATATCAAAGAGCGTATTTACATCAGAGAAGACTCGGATTACTCTGACAGATGACAAGTAGTGTAGACAACCCTTAACCCTTTTCCAAACAAGACATGGTTTTGATGTCTCTAATAGAAAAGGCTTGGGAAAACACTGAAACAAAAGAAGAAACTGCTGATAACCAGCATTTTCTCCTATTGTCTCAATATTTTCTGTGCCATTTTTCACACAAATCCTATCTTTGATAACATCTATCTTGTCAATTTTGGCAGTTTTTGAATTGAATCACCCTAAAATTTTGTTGATTGGGAAAGGGTTCATCAAAATAAGTGACTTTTAACCTTTCCCAAACAAGACCTGGTTTTGACGTACAGTCAAATCTCTTTATGTCGAACCTCCCTTAGCCGAAGTTCTCCCTACGTCGAAGTAATTTTCAAGTCCCGATTCTTTTGCTCTTTATTTCTATATATTTCAACCTCTATACGTCGTTTTCTCTTGCACGAACTTCCTCCTTACGTCGAACCGATTTCGAAGTCCAACCACCTATATTTTCACACATTCACACCTCGAAACGATGAACCTCAAACTTACGCGATGATAATTGCAATCAAGTAAGTTTTTCACACCTTTCGACCCGTCAACTCGAGCAATCAACACAGGTGTTTATCTTCATCGGATATTGATTTTTACCTGATTGTGTGTGATTTTGTGTATTAATTACTGTTCAGAACGTCAAAATTGGGTGATTTGATGAATTCAAATAAAAAGGCCCGGGAAATTGTATACAGCGTTACATTTCGTCGGTGAAAGTGCAATACCTCGGATGTAGATTTTTGCGATTTACAAAGTAAAACATTGTGTGCCCAGTTTAGGCAATTCTCGAAGCTTTTGAGATATTTTACTGATCAATATTAATAACACCTTATTAGTAAACAATATGTCCAAATATCAAACAAACCTTTCAGTTTTGGAAAAGTAATTGCACTTTTTTCTTTCTCCTCAAAAATACGAGGTTTTGCATTTACAACGACGATTTGTTATTCACAATAACTACAGAAACATCTAACGCTTAGGTTTCACAGAGGACTTGTTTGGTGAAAGACACGGGTCAACACCGCAGGGGGGGGGGGGTATCCAGCAACTCTGACAGACATGACGTGACGTGCCCGTAATTTAAGCGATGATGGCCGTTTGTCTCCAAAATATCTCTTCGTCGAACATTCTATACGTCGAAGTTTTCTCGTAGGTCCCACGAAGTTCGACATAGAGAGATTTGACTGTACCTAGTAGATATGCCTTGGGAAAACAATGAGACAAAATAAGAAACTCAGGGGTCTTGCTACCAATTTTTGCTTGGGGCCAGAGGCCAGTGAAATTGGGAAAAATAGCGACGTTTTAACCTTAATTGGGAAAAACTAAAACAAGTTTGTATTTATACTGGCACTCAGTTTCAGCTGCAAATTAGACTGTAGTGATGTGAAATGCACTTGTACACACTCTTGTTTAAGAATCTACTCTAAAACTGTCTTCAAAATGTTTGTAAATGAAGATGAGGTCTTAACATGGGGCATTCTGGGTCCTCATTAGGAATTTTCACCAGAAAATTGGGAAAAAAAGATACTTTTTGCCATTGGGAATGGGGCCGAATAACGGCCCCAAATTTTGGCAAACGAGACCCCTGAAACTGCTGATAACCAGCAGTTTCTCCTTTTGCCTCAATATTTTCTTAGCTATATTGTACACAAATCAAACCTTCATTAGCATTTATTTTGTCGTCTGCAGCAGCTTTTGTATTGGAGCACCCAAAATTTTGTTGTTTGGGAAAGGGTTAATTCTCAAGTAAAATAGACCGTGCTATTCAGTATTGGTTTATGTAATGTTTATGATAGGTCATTTTCTGCCCTATTTATATACACTTTTGGGGAATTAAGTTATCACCTCACGTCCTCAGTGATGTTCTAACATATTTTCAATATCACAAACACTGTGATACCACCTGTGATTATTACTCCTTGTCATCCTTTCATTTCACTTCATCCCGTTTCTTTTATTATAATATCGCTTTATCAAATTATCTTTATTCCTATTTTCTTTTTCTGGAATGCACAGATCAATGATAAACATATTCGTAGTACGAAACGATTAGGGTACGAAACTACTAAAAATATTTTTACCTGTAAATGGCGAAGACTATACTGCCAATTGCATAATAAACAGAATAGAATACAAGAAAACATGCGATCATGTACAAAATAAGATTTACGGAAGACGTTTTCTGTCTCATGATTATTTTTTTCTTGAAACGACAAAAATACCAAACATTCTGTTGTTGTTGTCGTTACTAAAGGTGGCAGGTCACTCAAATCGGCTCCTAATATGAAAAAAGGCAAAGCCTCTGACCGGGGTAGACAGCTGTTATTAATCTAATAAACAAAGCATGAGAATTGAGCTTTCGAAATTGTAAGAAATCGTTTAGTGATGTAAGTCCTACGGTAGAAGTGCCGAGCCCAGATAGCTCTGTAGGGGAGGTCGGGGCAAAGTGTTAGGCTACATTTTTTCGACTTTCCAAAATTTTGACAATATTATATACATTAAAGTCGTGTAAACCATAAAATCTAAAAATGTATAAAATTCTGACCAAATTTAAGCTTTTTGCAACGTAATTTGCTAATTCATTTATATATAAGAACGAAAAAAAATGTGAAAAAATGTAACACTTTGCCCCGGGCACGGGGCAAAGTGTTACAGTGCCCGGTGTAAAGTGTTACAAAATTACTTTTTTTCTTTCTACGATAATCACTTATTATAGCCTACTAATTTCATTGATACTAAAGTTAACGACGGGGACTTAAATCTGAGGTAAAAAGGAAATAGGCTAAATACAACTGATCAGTATTGCAGAAACAGGCGTCCAATTTCCTAATTTTTATAATCTTGAAAAGAAAACACCAAATCCGAGAGTGAGTTAGCCCATTACGTCAATGCTGACTTTTATAAACAGATTGCCAACTGCCGCCATTTATTCTATTTCCTGGGATAACTGTAGTTATAACTATCTATCGACTTTTGTTATTTTAGATCAAATTGATGGGAGTTTACAAACTATGCTAATTAAAATTTTTGAATTGCCTAAAATTGGCATCATGTGGAAAACATCCCTGCCACAAACGAGTGTCATACTTAGATCAGTTAAGAAATTAGATAAAAGCTACTGGTATAAATTACTGAAGAATATGCAATAATTCCCATCATTTTCCATGAAGAGTTTCTATTTTTTTTAAATGTAGACACAGATAACGGATTTATTTCAATCTTTTTGTTTGTTGTAACTTCAAAATATCAGCCATTTACGAAATCTGGTCTTTTCTTTTGCTTAAAATTTATCACAGAATGAAAATATGTTATGAAATACGGATAATTCAGTGTTTTATCATCACTCGCCACATTATTACCCAAAATGCGTCTTCTTTTGAAAGCGAAAACTACAAAAATAGAGTGTAACACTTTGCCCCGCATGTAATGTAACACTTTGCCCCAACATACAGTCATGTTGAAAATAAGGCCACAAGTTGAAACCGCGTGCAATTTTTGATATAACTCGCATGTCAAATTAATAATTAGTGATGATTCTAAACTATGACCAGAAGTATAAAAAGTAATCTAGTCATGGGCATTAGATAAACACATTTTCGAAAATATTGGGAAATTTACTTTTTGACCCCAAAAAGAAAATTTCTCGATTTTAGAACTCCCATGAAGACCAAGCTAGCTATAAAAATCAGATAATGTGGAAAATATACATAGAATTTATCACTAAGTGGAATTATCATGACAGAAAACATGAATGAATGCATTTATGATTTCAAGGCTTTACAAACCCGAGTGATCGCTGTACATATGTCGGACAATCTACTGATTCCAGCAAAAACATAAAGACCATGCACATTTACTTATAATAGGTTAAATAGGGAACGATTTTATCAAACTTAACGGTGACGTTGTTCAGGACAAACAATAGTATTTCGTATATGTTAATATAAAGTCACATATCTACGGCTTCATTCAAGCCGTGATTACGTGATTTTGTAACGACACCGGAGGTTTATCGAAATATAACGGCACACCCAGTCTATCTTATATTCTTGTTATATAGGATTAGACACGTTACCCATCACTTTAAAAAGGGAAACAAATCTGTGTATATGCTTCCCTTCTCAGGGTATTGTGTGTGTACGCTTCCCATTTTGAATCAGGTGTGTACGCTTCCCATTTCCTAATTTTAATGATCACATCATAGTTAATGCTTTTCTGGCCGATGCCCTTCGATTTCTAAAGAGTATATTAACTAGACGGTACATGCGAAATAATTTATTCGTGTAAATGGGCAGGTAAAGCTGCAACTTGCTATTTAGGACTATAAATGTGAACGCTTCCCACGTTCACTTTGCACTTAAATGCACTTAAATATACTTTGGCTCGAATGTTTGGTGAAACCACTGGATTTGGAGCAGAGTGAGTTAGACCCGGGAATGGCCCTCTCAAAGGCGGGTTCCGTGCGCTTTATCTCATCAAAACCCATAGAGTATAAGCTGAGAAATTAAACAAAACATACACCGAAGCGGACGATTTTGCCGTGTGGACGCTTCCAAAAAGTCACGTGGGTTACCCACCGTGTAGTGGTACCTATATATAAAAAGGGGGATCAATTGGATCCAGCCAACTATAGATGTATCACTTTGGTAAATATATTAATTTGGATTCCGTGATAAATGTAGCACTGTTGATTGTATATTTTTACTTCACTCTGTTATACAAAAGGTTTTTCATCTAATAAGAGAAAATTATATTGAGCTTTTATAGATTATGAAAAAGCATTCGACTCGATAAACAGACACATATAATGGAATAAATTGCTCAAACAGGGGGTTAGCTGCAAAATGGTGAATATGCTTAAATCTATTTACAGTGACGTGAAATCATGTATACGCTTACCAAATGATACTTTGTCAGAATTTCTAGATGTAAAGATTGGTTTGAAGCAGGGTGATCCTTTATCTACGATATTATTTCATTCTTTATAAATGACATAAGCGAGAATTTACAAAATGACAATTTGACAGAACCTGATCTAGAAGCCTTATCTTTTCACTTGCTTTTATTCGCAGATGATATATAGCACTCTTTTCAACGTCTCCGGAAATACTACAGCAACGGTTAAACAAAATCGCCGAATATTTTGAACTGTCTGGTTTGAAAGTTAATGTAAACAAAACAAAAATATGTATTTTTGAGAAAAAGAAATCGAATAACACATTCCGCTGGACTATAAATGACCAAGAATTAGAGGTAGTTCCAAATGTTTGCTATTTTGGTATAAATTTTCATTATACAGATAATATGAGACACTCAATTAAATCTTTGTTAGAGAAAGCAAATAAAGCATATCATAGTCTATTGTCACTATTCGAAAACGTACAATTAGATCTAGAAACAAAACTCAAAGTATTTCAAACAATGGTTATGCCTATATTAGTTTATGGTTCAGAGACATGGGGGATTTACGGTTATAATGATATAGATAGACTGCAAATTAAGTTTTATAAATATTAATAAGGAGTTAACAAACAAACACCAAATGCAGCCGTTTACGGTGAAATTGGTAGGTTTCCACTCTCAAATATAGCAAAAGAAAGGTCGATAAATTATTGGATAAAATTGTATCAAAACGAAATTCCCTAATATATAACACGTTTATTGGACAAATTAATTCGATAAATGATAAAGCGTGGGCGTCAAAAATAACAGACTTTTTTAACCGATTAGGATACGGTTTCTTACTACAAAATCTAATGAAGTAAATAATTACAAATCTTCAATAATTCAGAGAATAAGAGATCAATACATACAATCGTGGAATACAACCATTCAAGAATCTAGTAAACTACGTTATTATAAGCTCTTTAAGACCAAGTTCGAACTAGAACCTTATCTAACCATATCAAACAATGTACGTACACAAAAATTCTTTGCAAGACTTCGACTATCATCACACGAACTAAATATTGAAAAGGGTAGGCATTTACAACAAAATATAAACGAAAGAATTTGTACGTTATGTAACTCTCTAAAATTAGAAAGCGAATACCATTTCTTGTTATGTTGCCCAAAATACCAGCACCTTAGACAAAAATACCATATAAACAATACATGGCCAACAATAAACACATTTCAATCGATTATGAGTACCACAAGTAAACAAAAACTGTATAATTTGATGAATTTTGTTAAACACGCCACAGAATAAAGAAAACAATGCATAAATGATAATTTGCATACATAGCCTATAGGTTTGAAAATACTTGCACTATATTTGAAAATTTAATCAAAATGCTCATCTTTGTTATATGTTCTAATTTAGCATGTACTGAATTTAATTTGATATGTTTATATGTATATATTTTTTAACACCATGTTCACATGTTGCATATTTTGTATCATTTACATGATATTGTATTATTTACATGAGTTTGCCATATGTACTATTGTGTTATGGCCAATAAAGATTTGAACTTTGAACTTTGAACCTAAACTTTCTTTAATACTGGGGTGGGTTTCTTCATTAAAGCAAAAATTTTATCAATGTTGTTTGCAACATTTGCGAAAAAATCATTATAAGTGTTTGCAACTTGCTTATTTTCATATATTACCTTTCCATTTTCATTTAATATAATATTATGAAAGTAGACAAAGCCTAAATACTGGCGAAAATATGTCCGCTTAATCCCTCTACCGATGAAAAACAACAGTCGTACTAGATCTACCTCGTTGACCTTTCTGACACATAAAAAACTGAATAAAAAACTGGCAAAATACAGCTGAGTTAAACAAAATAAATTCATGAAACACGTTTTCCTCTGCGAGAATAGTTTATATCATCACGAATCGACGTTACTATATGACTAAGGTACGTGTATTGTCTAAATGAAGTTGCATGCAATATATGATAGGTGTTTCATGTCAGAGGGTAGCTGCTTTGGCCCTAGCCTGAAGTTAGCTTATTTGAAAAAGCTTACACGACTTCTGGTAATGCGCGGGAACACAAACGTCTCGGGAACGCAGAAAAAACATCGTCGACGTCATAACTACTAGTTTAATGACGTTGCATAAGCGTCAACCAATCGCGACCCTCGAGACTGTTTGCAACCTTTTGCCGCGTTGGAACGTGGTTGCAACATGATCTCGAGCGTAGTACAGTGACCGCCATATTGAACGTGAAAGTAGACGCGCGTAAATGACGTCATCAAAACAAATCAATCCTTTAGCTAACGTTATAATTCATGTGAAATATACTGTCAATAATCGGTAAATCACATCAATTATTTTATCTGGTAAAATTTTGTCACATTTATGAGGATACAGTCAACTTAAGAACGCTGTTTGTTTCAAATATTTTTCTGGCGTAGATTTAAATGGTTGTTTGGTCTGCTTCCGTTGTTATTGACCTGACTACCGTTGTTATGCTTGCGGAGAGATATGGGCAGGATCGGCTCATGCCGGCAACTGTAACCCGTTCGAGGGGATCTTGAGCAACGATAAGATCCCAGAAAATTCGAATGAAGCGTCAACAAAACTAAACGTCGCGGGAACGCAGAAAAAATAATGTTGACGTCAAAACCGCATGTAAGAATAAGAATAAGAATAAGAATAAATTTATTTTGCACATTTCTACCCATTTCGGGTTAAAGGCAACAACATCTACAATTTGAACATAAACACGAATAACACACTTATATTGTCCCGCAAGGTTAACCCGGGACAACTTAATTTTCGTGCGCAAAGTCCGTTAGTTGAGCGTCTTAACAAAACAAAGCCGAAGTTGGGTCATTACATATGCAGATGTCCCGGGTTAATCTTGCTGGACAATACAATGTATCACAGACAAGAACGTATAAATATACACATACGCACACAGATACAGACATAGCATTAAAAACATTTCACGTAATGAAATTCAATAGCTTGGAGTTTATAGGGTTTTTTTATAATATATTTGAATTTTTTATAAAATTTGATACAGCTTTTAATATCAGAATATGAGTACTTGTCATTAAAGAGACAAAATTAATAATATCGTCATTACCTAAATCACAATAATCTTTTATTTCTCTGTGAAATTCTAGTCTATATATATCGTATTTCTTACAGGTACACAAAAAATGAACTTCATCTTCGATTACATTGCAGTGCGTACAAATTCTTTCATCAGGCTTCTCCCCGCTATATCTACCCCGCTCTACTCTAAGACGGTGAGCACTTAATCTGAATGCTGAAATACTTTGCCTTTGATTTTTGTCATTTAATAATTCTAAATATGGCTCTATCTCAAAAGTATGCTTTATCAATTTATAGGTCCTAAGCTTATTGTCCTTGTTAGCTGCAAGTAACCGGTTTTGCCAGTAATTCGTGAGCCTCTCCTTAAGCTTATTTTTGACTGAGCACAGCAATGCCGATGGATTAAATGTACTCTGGTTAACCCACACGTGTGAAAACCCCAAATCAGAGAGAATATTTTTAACAAATTGAACCCAGGTGGAACTTGAATTTGAACCGTTTAATTGTTCTGCATACGCTTTAGATAATAAAGAATCACGAGAATGTACAGCATGAATCCAAAAGTTTATACAGCTTGATAAGATGGAGAGCAAAAGTGGAAACTGTCCAAGTTCACTGAATACTCCTAAATTGCATGTCTTAGCATGCACTCCTAAAACATATTTACAGAAGCGTATGTGTACTTTATCATAATCATTGCTTCCTTTAAGTGCAATATCAAATAATTGTTCCACATTTTTATTCTGAAAGTTTGACTTGTATGCACACCATACTTCACTATTGTATAAAGCTATCGGTTTTATTAATGTATCAAATAGATTCAAAATCACTGACGGTTTAATAGATTTGTCAAAAATACTTCGCTTAATGGAAAACAAAGCTCTATTAGCTTTCATGCTTAGGCTCGCCTCGTTAGAACAAAATTTTCCATTATTTGAAAATATCACGCCTAGGTATTTATATTGTTTGACATTGTCTAATTCGACTTCACCTATAAAAAATTTGGAATCGTTATTCCCCGTTTTGCCGTACCTAGAAAATGTCATTACTTTAGATTTGTTTATGTTAATGGCTAACCCCCACTTGCTACAATAATCGTTTACTTCATCTATATTTCTCTGTAAACCGTGTTCAGTGGATGATATCAAAACTAAGTCATCAGCATACAGCAAGTGATTAACTCGATACTTTTGTAAAATGGGGGAATCGTTATTAGATAATGTAGAGCCTATATCATTTATAAATATATTAAATAAAAGCGGACTCACTACGTTTCCTTGATGTACCCCTTGGCCTATCTTAATCGGGTCTGTCAGTGATGTTTTGCACTTAATTCGCGAATACGAATTTTGATACATAGATTTAATCAATTTGTACATATTGCCATCAATACCTGCTCTTTGAAGCTTTAGTAACAAGCCTTCATGTGAAACAGTATCGAATGCTTTTTTAAAGTCAATAAAGCAAGTGAATAACTTGTTATTTTTACCACTTTTATTTATGTACATGTCTATCAAAGTCTTAAGAATGAAAATTTGGTCTGATGTTCTTTGGCCTTTTCTGAATCCAGCTTGTTCTGGCTCTATAATAGACGCATTATTTACAAACTTTGAAATCCTTTCATTTAACACATGACAAAACAATTTACCGAAACAACTATTTAAGGTAATACCACGGTAATTATTAGGATCATTACAACTACCGTTTTTATGTATTGGAACTATAATGCCTTCGGTCCATGAACTAGGAAACTTTCCAGTTTCAAGAAGTACGTTGAATGCTTTTACAACAGTTTTACCTATAAATGGTAAAGCTGATTTCAACATTTCATTTTTAATCAAATCATATGCACTTGCTTTATTATTTTTTAGCTTTTTACTAGCATTTGTGACTTCTTCTTCGGTAATAACGTAATCTAGACGACATGTCTGTCTATCATTTTCTAGGTATTTCAATTCGATTCTTATTTGTTCTAATCTTTCTGAATACATGTGGTTCGCATTATTTTTCAGTAAATCGCTGAAGTGTGTATACCATTCGTTTCGATTAATTCTATCCGCTTTGTTTGGAGGCATTGCGTCATTTTTCAACTCGTTTATGACTTTCCATACAGCTTGGGGATTATCGTCCATCGCCTTGTTTAATACATTTGTTAAATTATCGCGATATATACGCCGTTTATATTTGACTAGTTTTCTGTACTCCTTGTATTTCTTAAAGTAACTTATCCTCAAATTATCATTGCATGTGTTTCTATTAAATTTGTTCTTTATTTTCTTTAAGTCATTTAACAAAGTTTTGCAATCAACATCAAACCATATTTTATTACGTGTCTTTGCCATTTTTCTCGTAGTTTTAAATGATTTTCGCTTGAGAGTATTATTACCTGCATCAACCAAATACTCGGTTATAAGCCCAACAATATGTTCTGTATCATCACATCCGTTTTCGAGTAATTTATTGATATCGGTTAGTTTTTGCTTTGCATCTAATGATTTGAAATATTCTTGGTACTTAACTTTAGTTACATCATTCCATAGAAACGTATCGGGTAAACTTGTATGGCCAAATTTACTGTTACAATTACTATGAAGATTGTCAATAGGCCGACATGAAACTTTCATCTGAAGATTTATCAAACAATGGTCAGAAAATAAAGTGAGATCACTTACAACCATTGACAAAATTTCGTTGGACATTTCAGTATTGGAAATAAAATAATCAACCACACTACTTCCCCTTGGTGTATGACATGTAAAATTACCACGCAGGTCCCCTAAAGTACGTCCATTCAGAATATATAACTGATTTTCAATACAAGTATCAATCAACCACCTACCGTATTGATTGGTGGTTTTACAATCACGCGTAACTCGAGGAAGAATAAACTCGGATATATCACCGGTTGGTATCTGAATATACGAATCATCATCTCTAGTTACGTATTCGTTATTGTTACTAACCCTGGCATTTAAATCCCCACATAAAAGGACTTTACCACGACTTGAGAAATAAGAAATATGTTTCTCGAGTTTATGTAAGATGTTTGTACCATGCACTTTCCCGTACGAAGAATTAACTGGTGGTATATATACAAAACCGATAAATATGTCGTATTGATATTTGGTAAATTGTTTTTGCACTCGTACCCAAATTACATCATTGTCGCTTAGCGGGTCAAATTTGCAATGCTCTCTTAAAGACTCTCTCACTAAAACCGATATTCCTCCTGAAGATTTCCAAGCTTTATCATTTTTAGGTCTATCCTTACGAAAAACATAATAACCATTAAGTGATATATCTGTCGTAGGTTCAGCATGTGTCTCTACAAGACCAATTATATCAGACTTATTTAAGAAATTGATCACTTCTTGATCATATAATTTGTTAGATCTCACACCATTAGCCTTAAACTCCAAACCATTGATATTCCATGTTGATATTGATAAACTGTTATTAGAATTATTTGTCATTCTATTAGAAAACAAATGAAAATAGATTAGACTAGGGTGAAACCTCGAGATTATCTGAAGTATCATTCTGTTTGAAATAACATTGTATGTTAAATACAAAATTTAAATAATACAACTGTGTGTGAATTATTATCATTTAACCATCACCATATATAAAGTGTATGGGGAAAAATCACAACCGTTTTATACTTAGAAATATGGAAATATATCATAATCTCTAAACACAACGAAATCTGTGGAAAGATAAACCACCATTTTCCAGCATTTCAGATCATACGTTGAGTCAGCATAAATCAATTGTAAAGATATATGAAATTCATATATATTTACAACAGCTTTGCACTAACCCCTAAGATTGTTTCACGTCAAAATTAATTTCTTCTGGTAAACTGAGTGCGGGAATGAAACCTCTGATTAAATTGAGTCCTATTATGATATTTATACCTATCACCATCTCCATCCACGTCAATATCATTTCTGTTTCGCCGATCATAGTGTTTTTTGTCATGTATACGGTAACCACGCCTGTAATTATGTCCAGCCTGATTTCCACCATACCTGATTTCATCCGTACGGCGTATATTCTGATAACCACGTCTCTCATAATGATTACTTCTTTGGTGTTGATTGCGACGGCCGAGATTTAACTGCTGTGAGTGCGTTTCACATCTTTGCCTTTTAACAAGATCGAGGATGAGGTTTTCTAAATTCTCCTCGAACACAGACACACCCTTTCCACTTAAATGTATCAGATCTTTTCGATAGTAGTCTGCAATTGGTACCCCTTGGTCAGCCAGATTACCATTGTCCATGAATTGTACACCCAAATTGTTCAGGTGCGAAATCTGTTTTTGACACTCAGCATTGAAGAGATTACGATCAATATTGACCGTCTCATCACCGACTGGTATGACCTTGGAAACTACAATTTTACTCTCAGGTGCAATATCCCTCAGAGATTGTACGGCTCTGACGAGATTATTCACTCCATCGGAATTCGCGTTGTTTCCCTTATCCCTTAGGTTGTTAATTCCAGTGTGTAGAATGATAACCTTTGCATCTTTTATTTGGTTCGTCACAGAGTCAACGTTTTCAATCTTCGGCGCTCTTAATTTTTTTACAAAAGTATTTGTTGCTTTGCCCAGTTTGGCTGGGTTCACCTGGCCCGAGATTGAATCACCAACCAAATACACCATATCCTTCTTTTGAGGAATCGTTTCACGGTCGTGTAAATTATTAGCATCATGTACTTTATTTGTGTCATTGTTTGCTAGTTGTTGTGTTTGATTATCTTTGTTTTTAGGTTTGATAGACGGACTTCCTTGCTTTTGTTGAGTTACAGTTGATTCTCCGGATTCAATATTTCTCAAACCAGCACTATGTGTTGCACTTTCACTATTGTCTTGAAGAACAGCATACCTATTTTCTGACAAGATGGTTTGTTCTTCCGTCCGTTGTTTTTCATTGTGTGTTTTTGCTGGGAGTAAGAATTCCTGCTTCTCAGTTAATTGTGTCAAAGAATGTTCAATGCCACTCAAAGAATCCCTGTTTCTTCTGATATAACTCATCGTGTCCGCCATTGACTTTTCCAGGTAGTTGTTCCTATCATCTTCTAACTGGAACCCTGTTTGGCATTTGTTCGATAAGTTGGCGATATTTGAATGAGCTGATTTCAACGTTGTGTCTATAGTTGTTATAGACGAATTTACTCGTTCAAATTGATTTCTTATATCTTTCTTGATATTGACTAGTTCAGCTTTTATTTCGCTGTTTGAATCATGGTTTATTTGTTCAGCAGAGCTATCATTGGTGTTACGTTCAACCTTCAAATCGATTTGTTTCACATCGTCAGACATCTTTTTGTCTTTTTGTAGAAAGACTTAAGGGTTTCACCCACTATTTGTTGTTTTTCTTCAATGCCTTCAATTCTTTCTGTTACCTCTATTCTTATTTCCTTCTGTTCCTGACGCATTTCGTGAATTTCTGCCATTACATACTGTAGCAGGGTCTCTATGTTTTTCATCAATACTGTCGATTTGTCAGTTTCCCCACCGGCGAATAGTTTGGAACTATTCGAGTCTTCGGAATCAATGTTTTGGATATTGCGTGCAGTTTTTGGATTTTTAGGAATCGAGCTATTTACGGAACCCAATATTGGTGTTTCGTTCCTATCTCGGCATTTATTTCTCTTTGGAGTCGACTTCTTATTAACAGACAATATTTCTCCAGTGTTTGTATTTTTCAAAGGCTCTCTACTTTTGATATCGGATTCGCATAACTGAGAATTATCTTTAAATTCATGCTCTTTTGTTTCATATTTGGACATTGTTTCATTTGATTTTTTTCTTTGTTGATTTGAGCCTTTTCAATGCTTCCAGTAGATTGCGAAACATCATCCTCATTTACTGTAACCGCAGAAGGGATATAGACGATCTTCGGTAGATCTGCGATTAATTTATCATCACTTTCAAATTGTCTTGTATCATGTAAATTCTTCCGACTCTCATAATTGTCCCTATCTTGCGTACTATGGCCATCGAAAACTTTAAAATCCACGATGCCCGCACATTCCATAGCTTTGACAGCATCTTGGTATGTATTATATCCTTTGAACTTGCATTGAGAAACCCCAAGAACTGAATTTCCTGCCTGCGTCCAATTTGTATACACACCGACTTCTTTACCTTGAGTCACTGCATAATAACTGAATTTTTGACGACTACGAGGCATTTTGTTTTATTTGTTCGTCTTTGTTTTCTTTGTCCTGCTTTGTTTTGTTTGTACTTCTTTGTTTTATTTGTCCTTCTTTGTTTTTATGTCCTTCTTTTCTAATATTTTACCGTTTAACTTCTTGTTACAAATCATAAAGTTTTTACCTCTGTCAACTCAAGCACCGGAAAACTATTCTTCAAACAGGAATCCTTTATCTTAAATGGTTCGTCAAGTGTTTTCTTCAACCTTCCCTCTTTATTTCACCCTAATCTGTCTATTTCTTTATTTTTCCGTATAAGAATTCGAAAAAACCGCCATGTTGTTTAACCGCAAGCATAACATGTATGACGTAACATTACCGTAAACTGATCTCAATATCTTACCCCCCCCCCAACCTGGCAACAATTTCGAATTGTTTCTAATGCTTATATATGTGATTATCGTTAAAGGCATACACAATTTTCCAACATTTGTTGACGTTTTTAACTTCCTGTTAAATTACATAACATTGAGATTTTCAGACTTGAACTGCGTACGTGTGACCTATAGACGGGCTCAAGGCCTTTTCGCCAGTATTACAGTTCTGAGATTGGAATTTATTTGACATAAAAGGTTTAATGGTAGGTAGATCTATACTGACTGACTTTAAAAACGCATCACTAAAGTTCATCCAGCAATAATATGCAAAATACATAATCAACTTTGTAGTATTATATATTCAATAACAGCTTGACATCTTCCCAAAATTTCCTGAAAATTTCAGACAAAAATTCGATTACATGACTGAGATATAGCCATCTAAAGAGAGGTGGTGTGAGAAATTTGACAGTTTTCTCTATTCAATAACAAGTTGAGCAAGTTCATCCAGCAATAATATGCAAAATACATAATCAACTTTGTAGTATTATATATTCAATAACAGCTTGACATCTTCCCAAAATTTCCTGAAAATTTCAGACAAAATTCGATTACATGACTGAGATATAGCCATCTAAAGAGAGGTGGTGTGAGAAATTTGACAGTTTTCTCTATTCAATAACAAGTAATTCCGCTTTGAGCAAGAAAAACGTTCCAAAATCGTCACCTCGATGACCCTTGAGTTGAAACAAAATCTTTATTCTTTTGGGCTTGAATTATCTACCATATATTGGTGGAGAGTATTCAAAAGTTTTGGTGTCCGTTTCTCATCATGCCCAGGCCCAGCGCACCCTGATCTGATGATGACTTTCTGTAAGTATCTGTGACGGGCATAATCGCCAGTATTGAAAAGCGCAATATCTTATTCGTTAATTCACTGTTATGGAAAGAGTTTGTCAGTAGCAACATTTTTGTATTACAATTGCAGTCGAAAACGTTGTTGTAAACCAATTACGTAATTTACGTTGACGTATGTTATTATCTTGACGTAAGCTCGTTTTAAACGCTTGATCAGGACTCTGATGCTCAGCAGCAATCCTTGTAGATTGGCTATGTTAATGAAAGTGAAAATTCGTTGATTGGTTTACATTTAAACGTCTCGCCCGTTCTCATTGACAAACACCCGCTTAGAATAATTCAAAAATTTGTGTGTGCTCAACGAACTTTGGTCTATTGGCTTTATTTCTTGTGTGATCAAATTGACCGAGAAATAAAAGTAACCCCCTGACCATTTGAATATGGAATATGAAAACAAAATCCAGTTGGTCACCTAAGGTGTAGTTACGTAGGCCTAAACGTTATCCATATTTTGCACGTTGACGTCGTGCGAAATAACGTGGTAACTGAATGCAATAAATTTTATTCGATATCGTGTCTTATTGGTTGAAATATATATCAGTTCTAGTACAAATTTGATCCTGTTAACTTTAACTACGAAAATATTTTGAAAAATAAGTGATGCGTTTTTAAAGTCAGTCAGTATAGAAAGATCATTCATTATAATCCAGTCTAATGTACCTTCCAGCTTAAAATTACACGAAAATTTCCCGCCAAATATGAAAGAGACTTCATAAAAGTATTCAATTAACATAAAATAATCAAATGTTACATGCACAATTCTTTCCAAATCCTTTCTGTAATCAGAACGAAATTTTATAGAGTAGAATAAAGAAAAAGAAAATTTGACGATGATTGACCTTACTTTCTCGGGACTACTTTTCTGAAACCGGAAGTGTTGTTCGGTCCAAAAATGGTGGGATTATAGATTTTGTCTGCGAACAACATAATCGTAACAATAAAATGGTTCGTACACGACACGCAGCGGATCTTGATGACGAAGAACCTGAATCGTTTTTAACCTTGGGTAACAGGAGTAGACGAACAACAAGACGTTTAGCCGATGATGTTAGTAGATTTGATAAAAATCTTCTTTGTTTATCCATTTGTTTTGAACAACAAAAAGGGGGGTCGATTTTTTAGCTCACCTGAGCACGAAGTGCTCAAGGTGAGCTATTGTGGTCGCTTTTTGTCCGTCGGCGTCCGTCCGTCCGTCTGTCCGTCCGTCCGTCCGTCTGTTCACAATTTGTTGTTACACTCTAGCATCCACAAATATTGACCAATCTTAACCAAACTTGAACAAAACATGTATGACTATAAGTTCTCGGATGAGTTCGATTTTGGGTCAGATCGGACCAGGAAGTCAGGAGTTATATGCCCTTGAACGTCAAAAATAGCTACTTTTTAACTTGTTAACACTCTAGCGTCTACAAATATTGATTAATCAAGACAAAACCTAATCCGAGTCTTCTCTGATGTAAATACGCTCTTTGATATTTTGATTTTTCGCTGTTTACATCAGAGAGCGTTGCTCTTTGAAAAAATCAAGAAGTTCGCAACAAATTGTTGCGCATTGTTCACCGTCCGATCTTAAACGCTATCGTTAAAACCCCTGATGATATCGACAAATGAACCATTTATTGTTATGGCTGCTGAAAAATTACGACCAAAAAGTATTTCTAAAAGGTTAATAGGCAATGTTTTGCAACAACCCTCACCTGAGCAGCCTTTGTTAACCTTGACCTTCCATTCAAAACCAAAGGTTATACTCATCCAGCAGGCCGATTTGAAATGAAATTTTTGGTCAGGTATGGCAAAAATGATTTATTGATCTATACCCTACAGTGTTTTACCGAGTGATTCGATATGATACACAAAAACAAAGCTTCAGGTTACTTGTAACGTTACCGAACTTTCCGCTGTTTTCAAAGAGCAACGCTCTCTGATGTAAATAGCGAAAAATCAAAATATCAAAGAGCGTATTTACATCAGAGAAGACTCGGATTAGACAAAACCTGGACATAATGTTTAAGACTATAAGTTCTCAAATGAGTTCGATTTTGGGTCAGATCAGACCAGGAAGTCAGGAGTTATGTGCCCTTGAACGTCAAAAAATAGCTACTTTTTAATTTGTTAACACTCTAGCGTCTACAAATATTAATCAATCAAGACAAAACTTGGACATAATGTTTTAGACCATAAGATCTCGGATGAGTTCATGGGTAAAAGTTTTCAGGCATATGCCTGAAGTTCAGGTTTTTGAGTATTCCAAAATGCCCCATTTTCTCGATTTTTACTATATAAATACAGACTTTTCCAGGTTTTCAGGTTTTTCAAAATTTTCAACTTTTACCCCTGTGAGTTCGATTTTCAGTGTGATCTGATCAGAAGGACAAGAATTATGTGCCCTTGAATTTGACAAAATTGCCATTTTAGGCTATTTTTGACTTTGTTTACCCTCTAGAATCTACAATTATAAATCAATCAAGACAAAACTTAGACACAATGTTTGGGACCCTAAGATCTTTGATGAGTTCGTTTTTCAGTCTGATCTTTTTCAGAAAGTTGAGAGTTATGTGCCCTTGAATTTGACAAAATTGTCATTTTCGGCTGTTTTTGACCTCGTTTACACTCTAGAATGTACAAATATGAATCAATCAAGACAAAACTTTGACACAATGTTGGGGATTATAAGATCTTTGATCATTTGGATTTTCAGTCTGATCTGATCAGAAAATCGAAAGTTACTTGCCCTTGAATTTGACAAAATTGCCTTTTTCGACTGTTTTCGACCTTGTTTACACTCTAAAATTTACAATTATTAATCAATCAAGACAAAACTTGGACACAATGTTGGACACCAGAAGATCTCGGATGAGTTCGATTTTCACAACGTTATTGACCATAAGTTCGTTTTCAGTCTTAAAGTCGTAAATATTAATTGAATTGAACAAAATTGTGGCTCATATCCTTTTGGTTCAGGTGAGCGATATATAGGACCATCATGGTCCTCTTGTTTATTTTAGTGACTATTTGACGTAGAGCTATGCAGAGGACCAATATCATATGTTGAGTCTAGAAATTGACCATTAGAATACTAACATCTTTGTCGATCATCACAATCAAATGTCTTACTTAGGAGTTCCCAATGAATGTTCTTCCCACCAAAACGTTCAAGCAGAGTGAGACTGCTTGAGAACTAATCCGAGTCTTCTCTGATGTAAATACGCTCTTTGATATTTTGATTTTTCGCTATTTACATCAGACAGTGTTGCTCTTTGAAAAAATCAAGAAGTTCGCAACAAATTGTTGCACATCTTTAACCGTCCGACCTTAAACGCTATCGCTAAAACCCCTGACGATATCGATAAATGAACCATTTATTGTTATGGCTGCTGAAAAAATTACGACCAAAAAGTATTTCTAAAAGGTTAATAGACAATGTTTTGCAACAACCCTCACCTGAGCGGCCTTTGTTAACCTTGACCTTCCATTCAAAACCAAAGGTTATACTCATCCAGCAGGCTGATTTGAAATGAAATTTTTGGTCAGGTATGACAAAAAATGATTTATTGATCTATACCCTACAGTGTTTTACCGAGTGATTCGATGTGATACACAAAAACAAAGCTTCAAGTTACTTGTAACGTTACCAAACTTTCCGCTGTTTTCAAAGAGCAACGCTCTCTGATGTAAATAGCGAAAAATCAAAATATCAAAGAGCGTATTTACATCAGAGAAGACTCGGATTACTTGAGAACTAGCCTCTAGTTTCCCGTATTCGAGCAGGCTCCCTTATTCGATAATTCCTATTTCCACATGTTGTTGTTTAATTGCAATGGCCGAATGTTAGCAATGTTTTGGGATCATTAGGTGAAATGAAAACTAAAATGAAAAAGATATCGGTAATAAATTTTGTGAAAACGTGTCACCGAATTATGTAATATTAGCTATTTGAACCCTTTACCAAACAAGACCTGGTTTTGACGTTCTTTATAGAAAATGCTTGGGAAAACATTGAAACAAAAGAAGAAACTGCTGATAATCAGCAGTTTCCAGTGTTTATTTCTAATTTTGGGGGAAGGGGGTCAGGGCCCATAGGTGGGGGAAAATTTGCGCGTGAACGCCCAAAAAGGGGAAATTTCAATACATGCTTATACTCTCAAATACAGTGTTATAAATGCATTTAACTTGCTTGTATATCATAATGGGACCTTCAAACAACCATTAGAACTGCTAGAGATGCCTAGAATCTAAATATAATTTGGATTTTTCTTTGCAACAAAAAATCTAGTTCCAGGAGGGGAAAATTTCTCTGAAATGGGGGAAAAAAGGATATTCCTCAGAGAGGGGAAAGGGGCCCAATAACGACCGTTTTTTTAAGAAAAAAAATCACTGGTTTCTCCTTTTGTCTCAATATTTTCTGTGCCATATTTTACGCAAATCCTATCTTTAAAAACATCCATTTTGTCATTTGTGACAGTTTTTGAAGTGGATCACTCTAAAATTTTGTCGTATGGGAAAGGGTTAAATAACATGTTTTTCTATTGTGTATAGGATGAGAGTGATGAGAGTGGAGTGGTCCAGTTTAACAATGAACAGCGACCTGTCAGGCGATCAGCACAGAGAGCTTCAGCTAAAAGGTAAGTAACATTTTCCTAAACTGAATTATAAGGGGGATGGTTAAAATGTTGAGCTGGTTCAGTGGACAAAACTACTGTTAGGGAAGGTCAAGAGCACATTAATTTAATCCTTTAAAACACATAAAACATTAAAGGGGGCCATGCTAGGTTTTTATGCTTCCGAACTGTTCGGGAACTCATATTTGTGCATGGAAAAACAATTTGCAATGCATAAAAACCTCAATCACTGCGAATAACCATTTTTTGCTATAGATCAATCCTTTACAAGTGTGTTTACACATTCTATTTTTACTTCAAAACAAGACAAGGTCAAGGTCAACGAGACACACCTCCGCGGTATCAACACACCGTACAACCGGCTGTGTTGATGACTGACCTTATTTGCGAGGGATACATGGAAAGGTTTATTTTGTACAAGCACTGAACATTTATACGCGTATTTATCAACTATAGAATACCAAAGATCCTTTCGTTTATTCATAAAAATGAATTCATTTGACCTGCCATGCACATGACATCAGATGCAGAATCTGTCTTCGATGACTTTCGACGCGGCCGATTGTACACTGTGTTAAATCTCACTGAGCACAGATGACGTATCTCTGACGTAATTGATTTTTGAAGGTTGGGCATAATTATGTAGCCGTTACAAAACAAAAACAAGGATGCCAGCATGTTATTAATTGACTTGGATTTTAATACTTTTTAAATAAAGCTCGATGAGTGCTTACTTGTGGACATAAATGATCTACCCATTCAGGTTGGTAATTTCATGCGTTATTTCTGGTTTGTAATTATTGTTCCATTTGCATTTTCGACAGCCTAGCTGGCCCCCCTTTAAGAGAAAAGTGATTTCTGGTTGTCAGAATTTCTTTTGACGGTACATTTATCAGGATTTTTCCATATACTCCATATCGTTTAACCCTTTTCCAAACAAGACCTGGCCCTGGTTTCTCAAAAAAAACCTTAAGGTATAAAGTGCCTAATGAAAAACACCACTTTCTAGCCATACGAAATGTATCAAATTACACACACTTGTAAATACACTTCACATAAGTTGATTCACCGTGCCGGATTTCAAGATTATGCTTCAAGAAGAAAATAATTTACAAATATCATTTTACTCTATATTCATATGCAAGGGAGGTAATTTTGAACATTTTTGTCAAATATTTCCATAAATATGCATTAATTCAAAATTCTAAACCGTACAAAATGCTTATGTTTGTATTTGGAATGGAAATGTAACACAGTTTAGGAATTACTGGCACTTTTCAAATTTTGCCGCTGGCTCTTTTGTGCTTATTAGGCCCTTCTTACCTTAAGTATAATTATACTCATGAGAATATGCTAAACTTCAAAGGAATACTCTCCAACATTGAAGGGTATTCGATTGAAGTTCATGTGGATTTCGTGCGATTTGAGCACGGTGCTTAGATTTGAGCATGAGAACGTACTTAATTTTTTTTTCGAGAAACCAGGGCCTGATTTTGACGTCCCCAATTAAAAAGGGAAAACATTGAGGCAAAAGAAGAAAGTGCTAGTAATCAGCATTTTCTCCTTTTGCCTCAATATTTTCTGAGCTATTTTGTGCACAATACCGTCATCTTGTAATACCTGTTTTGTCGTCTGAAGCAGCCTTCAAATTGGACCATCCTAAATTCTAGTCATTTGGGAAAGGGTTAAAAAGCAGACTTAATGGAGAAAATGGCATGTTCATTTTAATGTTTACATACAGCCTCCTAAATATTGGTCCTACAAGAGGACAGAAATCAAGTATTCACTCATTCTGCCAAAATTTTCACTGGCGTGGGCTAGTCAAATGGATGGGTAAAATCCCCCAATGATTTGGTTTTTAGTATCTGTTGCACTAATTTCCTTTCTTTTTGATTTGTAGGGTGAGCTATGTTGAAGACTTCATTGATGGTAAGTTAATCAGCTGTTACTTTATTTTCCCTTTGTCTGTCTTTGACTTCATGATAAACTTTACACAAAGTACAAATCAGTTGGCCTACCGATTATTAGCTCACCTGAGCACAAAGTGCTCAAGGTGAGCTATTGTGGTCGCTTTTTTGTCCGCCGTCCGTCTGTCTGTCCGTCTGTCCGTCCACAATTTGTTGTTAACACTCTAGCTTCCACAAATATTGACCAATCTTAACCAAACTTGGTCAAAACATGCATGACCATAAGTTCTCGGATGAGTTCGATTTTGGGTCAGATCGGACAAGGAAGTCAGGAGTTATGTGCCCTTGAACGTCAAAAATAGCTACTTATTAATTTGTTAGCACTCTAGCATCTACAAATATTGATCAATCAAGACAAAACTTGGACATTATGTTTGAGACCATAAGATGTCGGATGATTTAGATTTTCAGTCTGATCTGATCAGAAAGACAAGAGTTATGTGCCCTTGAATTCGACGAAATTGCCATTTTAGGCCGTTTTCGACCTTGTTTACACTCTAGAATCTACAATTATAAATCAATCAAGACAAAACTTGGACACAATGTTGGAGACCATAAGATCTTGGATGAGTTTGATTTTCAGTCTGATTAAACCAGAAAGACAAGAGTTATGTGCCCTTGAATTTGATAAAATTATTATTTTTGGCTGTTGTCAACCTTGTTTACACTCTAGAATCTACAATTGTTAATCAATGAAGACAAATCTTGGACACAATGTTGGAGAATATAAGATCTCAGATGTGGTTGATTTTCAGTCTGATCTGACCAGAAAGACGAAAGTTATGTGCCCTTGAATTTGATAAATTTGCCATTTTTAGCTCCACTGGCCGAAGGCCAGCGGGGCTTATGTCATGGCCCTGTGTCCGTCGTGCGTCCGTCCGTGCGTCCGTGCGTCAACTTTTTCTTTAAACATCTTCTTCTCCAAAACTACTGGACCAATTTCAACCAAACTTCACAGGAATCTTCCTTGCATGAACCTTTTTCAAATTCCTTCAAAAAATCAAATTCCGTTAAGAATTTGAATTTTAATTAAATTAATTAATTTAAATTTTCGAAAAATCTTTAAAAAATTTTCTTCTCTAAAACTATTGGACCAATTTCAACCAAACTTCACAGATATCTTCCTTGCATGAATCTCTACCAAATTCCTTCAAAAGAATAAAATCCATGCTGAACTTGAATTTTAATTAATTTAATTGATTTAAATTTTCGAAAAATCTTTAAAAATTCTTCTGCTCCAAAACTACTGGACCAATTTCAACCAAACTTCACACGAATCATCCTTGCATGAATCTCTACCAAATTCCTTTAAAAGAATAAAATCTATGCAGATCTTGAATTTTGATTAATTTAATTGAATTCAATTTTCGAAAAATCTTTAAAATTTCTTCTTCTCCAAAACAACTGGACCAATTTCAACCAAACTTCACAGAAATCTTCCTTGCATGAATCTCTGGTGAATTCCTTCAAAAGAATAAAATCCATGCAGAACTTGAATTTTAAATAATTTAATTGATTTAAATATTCGAAAAATCTTTAAAAAAATTTATTCTCCAAAACAACTGGACCAATTTCAACCAAACTTTACAGAAATGTTCCTTGCATTAATCTCTTTTTAATTCCTTCAAAAAAATAAATTCTATGTAGAACTTAAATTTTAATCAATTTAATTAAATTAAATTTTCGAAAAATCTTTAAAATTTCTTCTCCAAAATCACTGGACCAATTTCAACCAAACTTTACAGAAATGTTCCTTGCATTAATCTCTTCTTAATTCTTTAAAAAAATAAATTCTATGTAGAACTTAGATTTTGAATAATTAAATTAGATTAAATTTTGTTAAACAATCTTCTTCTCCAAAACTACAGGACTGATTTCAAGCGAACTTCACAAGAATCTTCCTTGCATGAATCTCTTCCAAATTCCTTCACGATTGGATGAAAAGCTTGGCCGTTGTGGGCTAGGCTTTTTTTTTTCGCTATATGAAACAGTGTAATTTTAAGAAAATTGTAAAAACATTTCTGCTCCTTAATCACTTATTGGATTTCATTCTGGTTTAGCATAAATCTTCTTTGAATAGACCTCTATTGTGTTCCTTGAAGAAGTTCGTAGTCTAAATGTCTAAAAGCCAGTGGAGCGATACAGGGCCATCTTGGCCCTCTTCTTGGCTGTTTTCGACCTTGTTTACACTCTAGAATGTACAATTATTTAAAAAAAAATGTTGGGCACCATAAGAGCTCGGATGAGTTTGATTTTCACAACGTTATTGACCATAAGTTCATGTTCAGTCTTAAAAGTCATAAATATCAATTGAATTGAACATAAGTGTTGCTCATATCATTTTGGTCCAGGTGAACGATATAGGACCATCATGGTCCTCTTGTCTAGCTTTTACAAGCCCTAATGGGATTTTACTAGTGCAAAATGACAGAATCCTCTATTTTTTCCCTACTATAACTTGTGTAGAGAGGATAAGCGAATATGTTTCAAAATTCTTGAGAGAAAAGAAAATAATGTTTAATGCCAGCTGTTTAAAAAACAAACAAAACCCCATATCTTAACACGATCAGATTTGAATTAGAAAGGTTTTGTGTAGGATATTGGCAGGGCTAGAATTTCCCTAAAAAAATGACTTGAAATATTTTGCTAGTGGCTTTTGAAACTACTAGCAAAAAGGCAAATTCAATCACTCGCAATTTGATTTTCTTTTTTTAAAAAAAAGAAGTTTGATATGGTGCATAAAGTTGTTCTTGTAAAGGACATGATAAAACTAGTACAATTAGTTAATATTTGGAAGTTGTTTTGGAAGCCTTTTCAGGCTGCATTGATAAAAAACTTGCGGGTAAGAATTTTTTTCCACTAGCCAAAAATATCTATAGTGTCAGATAAAATTACTAGCAATTTGTAATTTCAACTAGCAAATTGCCAGTATGCTAGTGGAAATTCGAGCCCTGATTGGAATTGTGAGTGAAGTTGATCAACTCAGTCAATTCTCTCCCGTATAGAATCTACAGAATTTACGGAGGGGTTCCGAAAGAAGTATAGAGCAATGGGGGCTCGCAGTGATTGTCATACAAATCTTGCTCAAAAGAGCACTTTATCCTAAAACATCTTAAGAAATCTGAAGATATCTCAAGAAATCTTGCTCTAAAGAACGTGGCTCTGGTCTATTACCTTGTTGTTTCAAGATAAAATTCTGCACTATATGCTATAATTTTGTAGACTACCCAGTGAGACAGACCAGACGATCTAGATCCAGACTGGAAGATGAAGCTGACGACGAGGATTACCAGTCTAAACACGAACATGGCGCCGCGCATACGGGCATGGTTAGTGGGGAAGAGGAGGACTTTATGTCCAAACCTCGTACACGGCGGTCACGCGGACGCATGAACGATGATTCACCTGTACGCAGAGGAAGGGTGCCAGTCATCAGGGATGATGATGATGATGACGATTCTCCGTCGCCAGTCCGGATACGAAGACCAAGAAGAACATCAGATTTTCTGGTGACTCACCCTAGTCCTAGACAAGCTAAACAAATAAAGGTACTGGGTATTCCGACTCTATAAACTGAATTCCAAATGATATAACTTTCAATTTGAAAGCTGCTGCAGATGGATATATTGACCTGAATGAAATATTTATTTTTGTACAATTTAGAAAATATTATCAAAAATATTTGATATATGACATGTTCAAACTGAAAAGGTTGGCTAGATCAAAAGAATGTTAAAAGAACTCGAGAAAAAATTATGAAATGCAAAAAAATGGACCATGAGCTAACAACAAAATTGATTGGGAAAAATTCCCTCTCATTCCCAAATGCAATTTTGATTTTAATGAAAATCCTGCGGTGCACCATTGGAATTCTCTGGGTTAGATGATTGTAACGAGGACTCAACACAGCATTTAGTTAAAGATAAATTAATTTTTGCCTTATGGAGAGTGAAAAGACAACCTATGATGCTATTTGTACCTATGTCCTTCAACTTTGAAATTTACTTTTACAGATGGAAGAATTAGAAGATATGGAAGAGAATGGAATAAGACGAAGCTCAAGGACTAGAAAATTTGTATATGACTCGTTCCACGTTAACGACATGACGGGTAAAGACTATGACCAGCCAGAGCAACCAAAACGTAAACGACAACGGACTGATCCAGTGGAAAATGGTGAAGATGAGGAGGATCAGGTTAGTGCTTTCAGGCTTCCACAGTGTTCTCCCCAGTCTAATAAGCTGTATCGGCCCCACTACAGCTTCATATTAATCAGTGTAATGCCCTTACATCTTCAAAAGTACCCCACACCTTAATTTCTTAAAAAAATGGTCACCAAAGACACACATTTAGAGGTATTTTTTGTCAAAAACTGATAAATGGTGCATTCTTATAAACTAAAATGTACTAATTCTGTATAAAAACATTATGGGAAAAGAAGAAATTGCTCAAATTAGCAATTTCTTCTTTTCCCATTATGTTTTTATTCACAGTTAATTGCATGAACACAATGGATTTTCAAGGTTTACCAATGCCACTACAGCTTCAAAATATTTTGCGGAGAACCTTCCTTCCAGTTAGTTCAGTGTCAGTGGTTCAGTCTGACAAGGTTTGAAATTCTGTCAGTCAGAGAATAAAAATCTTTCAGACAAAAGACCAAATAAATAAAAGCTATGATAAACATTACTAGAAATAGTAGATTTACAATTATATGCAAAGAAATCCTTGGTGGAAAGAAGAAATTCTGTCAGATTTTGCTATTTCAAGTACAAATGCTTTGTTGTTGTTACTTATTGGAATCATCTCAAGGTTATGAACACAAGGAGAACTAACAATATAGGGTTTGTTATGCTGCCATCCAAGGTCAAGTTTTGTAAACTAGGATGTTTGAATAATCTAGAATGGCAATGAATTTTGCGCTAAAAGTAGACTTGGTTTAATGTTATGTTTTGATAAACTGTCAGAGTTGTTATAAAATATTGTAACAATGGCTTGAATCAATCGTTAGTTACGAGATTTTACAACAACACCCATGAAATACTATTTGTTTGTCGGAAATTACGTCAAGCTTAACTGGATAAAATTGTTTCCTATGGTAAATACTTTCCAGCCCTTCACAGACCTGTACAGTCGTGTGAAGAGAAAGCGTAAACGTGTACAGAGGTTGATGTACGGACACACGGACGAGAGCGGGGCTGAGACCGATAACGAGGAGGAAGAAGAAGAAGAAGAGGGGGAAGATGAACAGGAGGAGGAGGAAGGTATCAGCGTTTTTTCTCATGGTTTTGGGAACGGGTCGGAAACCAGCCAGATTGGGAAAAATGCATTGTTTTCTCAAACATCGGAAAAAAAAGTGTTATCGCAAAATGCATTAAACACCTATATAATTAAGTATAGCTAAATAAACTGAAAGTAATTCCAGTTAAATCTTGGATATTTTAGCTCATCATATGAAAGGGATTGGAGCAAATTTTCTCTAAAAACAAAGTTGAACTTTTGTTGTGGGTATTTTCTTTCATATTATGTAAAAAAATGACCCTTTTGGGCTTTTGGAACGAGTCCGTTTTACTGACCCATGCAAAGAAGGAGAAAAAATACTGGGTATAAACATTGTGGGAACTTATCCTTTTCCAATCCATTTATAATCTTCATTTGACCAATGTAGATGATATAAAAATGTGAATGTGGACATGAAGAAATTGCTGATGCCCCTTGCAGGGCTTTTTTTCCAGAAATTGTGAAGAGGCCCTAGCCTGTCGTTTTTGTGAAATTTCGCGTGAAATTTGGCAAAATTGTGAAAAATATACTTAAATAGGTTTATCTATCTAATACTTAATTTCAGATTGATTTTACAGGTAAACACCAAGCAGTTGGCTGCAGATGACAAATTAATCCTTATGTTAAATTTAAATAACTTACTGTGTTAATATTTCTTTCTCAAACAATACCTGGTCATTAATAAGAAAAGCCTGGGGAAACATTTGTAAATGAAGAAACTGTAGCCTGATACCAACATGTGCTCTTTTTGCTCTGTATATCTACTGTAATATTTCACAAAATTTTACCTTTTCAGTTTATAGATCCTATCATGTTATTATAAGACATATGTATTTAGTCATAGATCTAGACTATGATACTTATCATCCATAAATTTTGCTGTTTGGAAAAGGGTTAAATGGTAGAAAGCATTGTACAAAGAAAAGAAAATGCTCTCTCTCTGTGCTTCATTGGTGGAAGTCGTCACTATCTGATTTCTCACTATGGCTAGTACACTCTAAGGATATCTCTTGGCTATGCTCTCGGGGACTTATGGGCCCTGGTACCGCCACGGATGGGAGACAGGTTAGAGATTGAAGGGTGGAAAGCTATGGTGACTTCTTTTTTCTAGCTTCTGACTTTCCTATATGCTTTTTTCTGACTTTCCTTTTTTCCTATTTTTCTTCTCTCTTTTACGCAGACCCAAACGCGCAATAATAGTCAAGTGTGACGGCTGTGCGAAACATGTAGATGTAGATAGATGTAGTGACATGACTGTTACACTGGGGTTGGGATGGGTTCAACACTGTCATCTGGGGCCTAAGTCCCAGGTTGGGCGCAGTTATCAATTTCAGCCTTGTCATCGTTCTAATTAGAATTATCAAGAAGATAGTGTGGCATTTTTACAAAAGCTAACAAACTTTTGTGATTTGTCAGTTGCAGCTTTTTGAATTGATTTCGCGTAATATTTCCCATTTCTAGACGTCATGTTCTCCCCTCGCATTTTTTGTTTTGTTTACGCGGTGTCTTATTATTTGCATATGATGCATCAATATACGAAGAGAATAATGTTCTTTGTAATTGCACTTTTACAACATTCTTGATTTCAAATCGTTTTCACCTTTAACATTACTGGTATATCATGTGAAAAGTAAAAACGATTTAAACTTAACTCACGTCTGAAAAAATAAATTTACAAAACATCGTAACAATGTGAAAAGCAGAGTTAGTGTTCGATTAATTAATCCGCAAAATTCCAATCAAACGCGACTAGACTAGTACCCGTCATATAACGATGTATAACAACGCAGTGGGATTTGAAACGGGAACCAATCTATCTCGGGACCTCTCGTTTTTGCCGGGACTTGACATGAAAATGTAAACAACTTCTACTTTCAATTCGCAACGGCCGCTGTATTTTACAAATCGCTGACTTCGAGACCTTGGTCTGTAAATCAACATTATGACGATCAGTTCAGACTTTTAATTGGGAATTTTATTACCGATTTTTGTGAAATTTTCTTGCCACAGTTGTGAAAAAATTAGGCTTTTCGCGATTGTGAAGTCACCGAAGATCGGCCTCTACTAAAGAAGGAGAAAAAGCCCTGCCTTGATTATTGCAATGCCACAATTAGAATTTTCTATTTTGGTTACTTAAATTTTTTTTGACACGATGATTTTTAATTTGGACCCTTGTTAAATTTTGTGATTTAAAAAAAAAATGCATGAACTTGTTTTGAAAAATTCCTTATTCATTGCCAAAGGACAAAAGTTATAGATAGATAATTAAATCCATGATATACATAATTTAATCAGTTAGGATATGCTGAGAAAGACAATAGATAATGCTGGCCACATTAACATTTTCTGCTTCTGTACATGTATTCTATGATACAGTATTACTTTGGTAACCCTTTCCCAAACAAGACTGGGTTTTGACGCCTCTTATAGAAAAGGCTTGGGAAAATATTGAGACAAAATAAGAAACTGCTGATAACCAGCAGTTTCTCCTTTTGTCTCAAAATTTTCCAATCTGTATTTTACATTTATAAAGCCAATCTTTATCAGCATCCATTTTGAGGTCTGCAGCATTTGAATCAGATAACCTTTAAATTTTGTTTGGGAAAGGTTTAAAGTAAAGGTTTAAAGTAAAATCGATATTTTTACAGATAATGATGAGAATGAAGAAGAGGAAGAAGACGATGACGAGGATCAGCCCAAACCTAGTCGTAGATCGTACTATCTCAGGGAAAATAAACCAAGAACAAACTTCTATAATGTGATACCAGGTGGGTTACCAAATCATGTTTTATTGTATAGTCTCACATAAATAATGCTATAATCCTGGAGCGATTTAGTAAAATAGCAGACAGTGTACACAAAGATCAGCCCGCATATATATGCAGTCTGAGCTGAGTATGTACTACCAGCTTTTCATATTCTAGCCACAATTTATGGAGGAAAGTTATAAAAAAAGAAACAAGGACCTGAATAGAAAACCCTTTTGTAGCGATTATAGATTTCATTTTAAAAAGTAAATCCTTAGTTCTGTAACATCTCCGTATTGTTTTCGCTAAAAATAATTTTATTTCATGTTCTGCTAAGTGCAGTTGATGGTTCATGTACTAGCTTCAATTTATATTGTTCAGCTGAAAAACGCAGAGCTAAAAACAGATTTTTCAACGAGGAGGAAGACAGCAGACCGCCACCACGGACACACAGACGCTCTGCTATATACATGTCACCTGCTAGAAAAAGGATGGGGAGAAAACCTAGGTTTGTTTTACAGCTCAGAATAGCATGCGCAAACAATCTCATTCAGACAATAATCATAGAAACTACAAAACTTCAAATGTTTCATGAGAAATTTTACCAAATCTTTCACAAATTTAAACTTTGCTTTGAGATTTTTCTCCTATGAAGCCAGTTTGACTGACTGCAAATTGTGCAAATCTCCTACTATCTTGCATCAAATTGATCCCTGCATGGGAGTTCTATGACGCTCACTGGTTAAGTTTTTCAAGTGGTAATTTTGACCATTCAAAGTAGTCATTGGGTTTAACTCATTCCCACATCATTACAACTTTTGATGCCTTACAAGTTAAAACATTGTGGAAAATGAAGAAATTGCTTGTGACGAGCAATTTCTACATTCCCAGAATGTTTTCTTCACAGAAAGACTCAAAAATATAAAATCCCATTCACCTGAAATTGTCATCTGTAACATCTTTGAATTTGGACAAGCCTAAATTTTTGTCGAGCCCGCTTGCGGTGAGCTCGACATAGTTGTCACAATGGCGGTTCGGTGTATGTGCGTTAGTGCGTTAGTGCGTGCGTGCGTTAGTGCGTGCGTCCGTCCGGATGGAGCTTGTCCGGGCCATAACTTCACCATGGATGGAGGGATTCAGAAATAACTTGGCACAAATGTCAAGCTCAGTAAGGCGGAGTGTCGCGTGCAAGAACCAGATTCCAAGCTCAAAGGTCAAGGTCAAACTTGGAGGTCAAATGTCAAAAATGAGAAGATTTTTGCTTGTCCGGGCCATAACTTCACCATGGATGGAGGGATTCAGAAATAACTTGGCACAAATGTCAAGCTCAGTAAGGCAGAGTGTCGCGTGCAAGAACCAGATTCCAAGCTCAAAGGTCAAGGTCAAACTTGGAGGTCAAATGTCAAAAATGAGATGATTTTTGCTTGTCCGGGCCATAACTTCACCATGGATGGAGGGATTCAGAAATAACTTGGCACAAATGTCAAGCTCAGTAAGGCAGAGTGTCGCGTGCAAGAACCAGATTCCAAGCTCAAAGGTCAAGGTCAAACTTGGAGGTCAAATGTCAAAAATGAGATGATTTTTGCTTGTCCGGGCCATAACTTCACCATGGATGGAGGGATTCAGAAATAACTTGGCACAAATGTCAAGCTCAGTAAGGCGGAGTGTCGCGTGCAAAAACCAGATTCCAAGCTCAAAGGTCAAGGTCAAACTTGGAGGTCAAATGTCAAAAATGAGATGATTTTTGCTTGTCCGGGCCATAACTTCACCATGGATGGAGGGATTCAGAAATAACTTGGCACAAATGTCAAGCTCAGTAAGATGGAGTGTCGCGTGCAAGAACCAGATTCCAAGATGAAAGGTCAAGGTCAAACTTTGAGGTCAAATGTAAAAAATGAGTTGATTTTTGCTTGTCCGGGCCATTCCTTAACTTGGCACAAATGTCAAGCTCAGTAAGGCGGAGTGTCGCGTGCAAGAACCAGATTCCAAGCTCAAAGGTCAAGGTCAAACTTTGAGGTCAAATGTAAAAAATGAGTTGATTTTTGTAGAACCAGATTGCTAGCTCAAAAGTAAAGGTCAGAATTTTAGGTCAAATATCAAAAATGAGTTGATTTTTGTTGAGCCCGCTTGCGATGAGCTTGACAAAGTTGTCACAGTGGCAGTTTGGTGTATGTGCGTGTGTGCGTCTGTCCGGATTATGCTTGTCTGGACCAAAATTTGGTCATTACTTGGGGGGAATTAAAATAATTTGGCATGAATATTAACCATCATGAGGTGGAGTATCTCGTTATAAATACATAGACATGTAATATTTTGTGAACAATAAACTGTCTCACCATGATCCCCATCATTCCAACTTATTTTGTCCCCACTTTTACAACGCCATTGTAATGACAGCTGTAGACATAGGTATGGTCTTCTTTCTTCAAAATGAGCGGGCTCGACATGTTGCCCTTCGGCATCTAGTTGTTGGTTGTAAATGGGTTTATCCTTGGGCAAGGGATTCCAGAAACTAAATTATTGCTGATGAAAATTAGAATTTTGTTGAAATAGTATTTGATACGATTTCATGTATTGTGTATCTTTGATACCTTATTTATCTTAAGGTCTCCAAACCCTCAAAAGCACCAAAGAGCCAGAGGCGAAATTTGAAAAGTGCCAATTATTCCTAAACTGTGTTACATTTTCATTCCAAATACAAAGATAAGCATTTTGTACGGTTTAGAATTTTGAATTAATGCATGCTTATAGAAATATTTGACGAAAATGTTCAAAATTACCTCCCTTGCATAGGAATATAGAGTAAAATAATATTTGTAAGTTATTTTCTTCTTGAAGCAAAATCTTGAAATCCGCCACGGTGAATCAATTTATGCGAAGTGTATTTAAAAGTGTGTGAAATTTGATGCATTTCGTACGGCTAGGAAGTGTAGATTTTTTCAGGGTCTGTAAACCTTAAGTGTTTTACTAGATGATCTATGTCTGATCCCAATTTTCTCTTCATTTCAGACGTCGAGCATTCCATGGATCTAGTTCTACCTCCTCCTCCTCATCAGGGTCCAGCAGTGACGAGGAACATTTTCAGAAACGGAAAGCTAAGAGTATGAAGAAAGCTAGACAAAGGTAAGTCCTTATGTGTACCTCATTGTTATCACTGTATATAATTTATCATCATCATCATCGAAGATGACTATTGATGAAGAACATGTGCAGAAAAGTTGTTTTGTGAAATGGGTAATGTGATCATAGAACATGTGACTTGGAAAACCAAATAAAGGAAATTGGAGACAATTGAATAAGGGGTTAGTTAGATAAAATTAAACAAATACTCAGAGATTGAAATGAATGATAACTTGATATAAAAAAAAGATCTGCCAAATTTGGAAAGATTTAGGTATACCATGTGATTTCTACAATTCACCTGGTGGTTGAATTCAGCAAGACAAGGCTTAATTAAAACCTATAAATTTCAGATTGTTACCCATGAATTTTGACACCAAAGATCTGTCTTCATCTGCTATACTGCGGGACAGACAGAAGATCGGCTCCAGTCTGGCTGATGTGGATCCAATGACAGTCGATAAATCTGTAAGTCAGGCCATAATTCTGCTTTAGCTTATATAAATCTTGGTAATAAATCGAATGCTCCAATACATTCCTGAAAGTATTAATCTGAATTAGCTCAACATACATTAAATTTTCTTTGATATCAAGTATCTAGAAAAATTGTAACAATACATTTTGAATCAATAGATATTGCTCAGTGTCCTTTATAGCAGGTCATGATAGATAGTTGAATTGTTAGGTGTATATATATATAATAGCCTACATAAGTAAAATTTTTAAGAAATAAATGAAATTGTATTAACAGCCCCATGAAGGCTAGAAATGTTCATCAATGATCTAACCTATACTTCAGATAACATTTGAGAGTGTAGGGGGTCTGGGTAAACATGTACGAGCTCTAAAGGAGATGGTGGTGTTTCCGTTACTGTATCCAGAAATATTTGAGAGGTTCAAAATCTCACCACCCAGAGGGGTGCTCTTCTATGGGCCTCCAGGTATGTTTACTCTTTCCCGAACGGCAGAATTTTAGACTGCTCCAAATTTAAAGATGTTGCAGACAACAACTTCAAGTAAATTATGTTTCGCATGTTTTGGTCTTTTAGGGAAGAAAACATTGTGGGAAATGAAGAAATTGCTTGGCACAAGCAATTTCTTCTTTTCAAACAATGTTTTCCAAATCTTATCTTGTAAGGAGTCAAAAGAAGTTATTGTGTGGGAATGGGTTAATCTGTTTGTAGATTAAAGTATGGTACACCATCAAGTTTACAATGGTTTCGAGACAACAACCCAGTCCTTTCCTTTTGTCTCTTAAGTGAACAGGCTCTCAGAATTACATTTAGCAATCAAGGCAGAGGAGCCAGCTTTCAAATTTGCATGGATGAATGATGTTTGAACATATGGTCAACATGTTTCTTGAAAATATTATAGTAAGGATTCTGGCAGCTAACTTTTTATTTTCTTACCTGTACCATAACATATTTGTTACCTAATACAACAAACATTTTTCTTCTTAATTGACATCTTTACTGTTTCAAAACTTACTACACCCTACTGTCTAAGGGTAAGCATTCCTGATTATTACAGGTACTGGTAAAACTTTGGTAGCTAGAGCGTTGGCCAATGAGTGTAGTAAGAATGACAGGAGAGTTGCGTTCTATATGAGGAAAGGAGCAGACTGTCTGAGTAAATGGGTCGGGGAGTCTGAAAGGCAGCTACGTCTACTGTTTGATCAGGTACATACAAAAAGTGGACTTTAAATCTGGCTTTTACTGCAGAAAAATCTTGACCTCCCTAACAGTTTGAAATTGAGGTTTGAAGTAAACTTAAGCAGGTTGAATCATCCTATAGCCCTTTACCAAATCACCAAAATTCAATGAAAATTAGCCCTATGTTTTGGGATTTCAAGTTTCACATAGAGACTCGACTCATTGGACAAATGGAAATTTTTACAGAATGTTCCTAGTCACCTGACCTCTTATATTCAGAAAAGGTCAAATTGAATGTCATTTCTTTAGCTTACTATGCATCTTAGACACTTCTACATTTCTTAGACTTTGCTCTGTTTATCAAACAAATAGTATAAAAGAAAAAAAAAGATTGTATCTTGGGTGAGATGTTACAGAATTCTTCATGATTCCCGTATTATTTCAGGCATACCAGACCCGTCCCTCTATAATATTTTTTGACGAGATCGACGGTCTAGCGCCGGTGAGATCAAGTAGACAGGATCAGATTCACAGTTCTATCGTGTCCACGTTGCTGGCGTTGATGGACGGTCTGGACAGTCGTGGTGAGATTGTCGTGATTGGAGCCACCAACAGGATAGATTCTATAGACCCGGCATTACGACGACCAGGACGGTTTGATAGGGAGTTCTTGTTTCCTCTACCTTCATTACAGGTATTGACTTGGCCCATGGAAATTCATACCAATTTTATTGTATACAACAGATTCTTAAAGTTATCCCACTTACTAAATGAATTGCCACCCCACAACATATAGGCTGTGGAAAAGATTGTGGAAAAAGAAGAAATTGCTTGTGACAAGCAATTTCTTCATTTCCCACAATATTTTCTTCTCAAATAGTCCCAAAATTTTGAAATTTCTTCACATTGAAAATGTCATCAGTAACTTCTTTAAATTTGGACTAGCTTAAAATGTTGTCTGGTAATGGGTTACTGTAAAATGCTGAAAAAGATATTTAAAAAGGAAATAAAGCAATGTAAAAAAAGGTCTGATTAAAATGTTTCACATGTGAAGTGAAGTTGGATGAGTAATTTTGCAAAATCAAATTGTAGACATGCGCGGATCCAGAGGGGGGGGGGGGTGTCATGGGGTCATGACCCCCCTGAAATTTGATGAAAAAATGGGTTATCAAAAAGATTACCGGTTATATCCCATATAAGCAGCTTCATTTGTCCCTGTGTGTCATGACAAACCGTTGTTATATTTGGTCCTTCATGGTATTACATGTATCTGCATGCGCGGATCCAGAGGGGGAGGGTCAGGGTCCTGACCCCCCCTGGAATTTGGCGAAAAAAGGGGTTAAAGATCCCCTGGGAAAAATACCTGGATCCGCGCTTGGTAGATTCTGAAACTCACTAAAAACATGCACTGATAGACTTTTCATATTTTCCAGGCCAGGTCCCAGATATTGAAAATCCACACCAAAGAATGGAATCCCGCTCTCTCAGAAAAGTTTATGTCAGAGGTGGCAGAAAAATGTGTTGGTAAGAGACTTCAAATAATGTTGAATTGCTACTAAAACTTGAAACATTATATCCAGATTGAAGTAAAATGTGTCTAGTCAATAGATATTTTGTTGGTCTGTCAAACTAAATATTTCACTAATTTGGATCATATACAATTCATCATGAATGGAAACAAGATTATCAGTTTGTCTAGAATTTTTTAGGGTAAAATTCATGAAAAGAGTATTTACATTCCAAAAATTCTAAGAAAACTTGTTGTTGCAAGACATAAACACTACAGAGCTACAGGTATATGTTTGTGTATATTGAAAGAATGTTGGATATTATACACCTTTTGGCGCCTCAACTGGACATTGGTCTAGAAACTTTAAAACTAAAAGAAGAAGATGCTTATAATCAGCATTTTCTTCTTATCCTTCAAGGTTTTCTAAGCTGTTTTATGAATAATTTCTGCACAAGTATAATAAATTTTGTTGTCTTGAGCTATTTTGTAATTGAACGGATCCAAAAGTTTGCTGTTTGTGTCACTCCAGGTTACTGTGGAGCTGATATGAAGGCCCTGTGTACAGAAGCAGCTCTGCTAGCCTTGCGACGTCGATACCCACAGATATACACATCCACAGAGAAACTCCTGATTGATGTATCCTCCATACAGATAGGCAGCCGGGACTTCTACCAGGGCATGCAGACCATCGTGCCAACATCGCAGCGGTCCAGTATGTCACCGGCGCGATCCCTGTCTACCCAGATACAGCCGCTGTTACAGAGCCAGCTTGACCGAGTTCTCACTGTCCTGAATGAGATATTTCCTACTGTACTGTCACAGTTAGCCAACCTAGATGATGAGGGTAAAACTATACAAGTTTTATACTGAATACATTATGTTTTACAGTGAATTTTGAAAAAAAAGTAATTTTGAAATTTTAAAAAAGAACAACATAGTACAAAACAGAGTCTGAAAGTATATAGAAAATTGTTTTGAAATTTTATCAGAATTGAAAAAAAGTGATGAACGAAAATTTTTATATAATCTTCACATTTTAGCTTTTACCAGAACTGTATCATTGTGGATGAATTGAAATGGACTACATTTGTACGTTTTTGTGAGGTTATATAAATCCTTCCCCAGAAAAAATCTGGTTTTGATGTCCCTATTAGAAAATGGGAAAACAGTGAGGCAAAAGAAGGAAGGCCTTTTGCCTCAATATGTTCTTTGCTAAATTGTACACAAATTCCCATCTATTTATTCAATGTTGTCATCTACAGCAGCTTTCAAATGAATCATCGTAAGAAAATGTTCAGGAAAGGGTTATTCCTAAATTTGCACTCTATTTTTCCAGAATCAAAGAAGACTGGTGAGGAAGTAGAAGAGGCTATAGAGGACGATGGTGATGGTTTGTGTATTTATGAACAGAAAAACAAGGGGCGCAGAAAACACTCAAATATCATTCCACAGAGTCAGAGGAAATTCTTTGACTTCATCAGGTAAGGAGAACCTCAAAACAAGAGGAACTTGCAACATATTACTACAATGATATCAACCTAGATTTTGATTGACATAGCCTCATGCTTTACATGTTCCCAAATGGCAAACTATAAGGGTGGTTCAACTTGAAAGGCCCTGTAGATAAGAAAATAGACATTGACAATGAAAAAAATCTGTAAATAATGTAGCACAGAAAATATGGAGAAAATGATGTTTTGAATAGTTACATTATATTGTCAACAATTAATAGATAGAAACAAATCAAAGATGTATGAATTGTCCTCTGTTACAGGTATGCCACAAGACAGCCGAGTACGCATCGTCCGAGACTGATGTTATCTGGTATAGGTGATCAAGGTCAGACCGCACACCTGGCGCCAGCGATCATACATAATCTAGAACAGCTGCCTGTACATGTACTAGATCTGCCCTCACTGTTTGCCGTCAGCGCCAGGTCACCAGAGGAATCATGTGCTCAGGTAAGTCTGGTACCAGTGCTTCCAAAGAGCCAGCAAATTGCTGCTGCTTTGTGTGTCCGTCCACAGTAAGTTGGTCGAGAGCATAACTTGTCTCCCCTGGCTCTTCATGTACATTTAGCTTGTTAGTCAAACAATTTGACACCTGAATTAAAAAAAATAATGGAGAACTAATATTACTAGAGAACTAGAGTGACATGTTTTTTAGACACCCCAATTCACCAATGAATTATTTGTCTTTTAGCTCAAATGGAAAATAGTTATTTGTATGACCCAGAGAGTGGGTATTGTGTGTTAGTTAAATCCATTTGCTCATGCAGCAGTTTTGTCAGTAACCAAATATGCTAATTAAACAGAATCCCAAACACTAACAATGAATACTGTTCCAATTTGAGAGCTGCTGCTGGTGAAAATGTGAATGCTTAGATAAGATTTGTACAATGTAGCAAAGAAAATTTGAAGGCAAAAGGAGAAAATTTCAATTAAAATCATTTCCTACTTCTGCATCAATGTTTTCCAAGGCCTTTTCTATAAGAGGGATCAAAGGGCATCAATGTTTTTAGATAGAGTTAGAATTGTGAATCTATTTCTCCAGATATTCCGTGAAGCAAGACGTACATCCCCCAGTATCATATATTTACCTCACATCAATCAGTGGTGGCATGTTATCGGGGAGACTGTCAAGACGACCCTGCTGACCTTGATACAAGACCTTGACCCCACCAGTCCTCTGTTACTACTGGCAACCAGTGAGGAGGAGTACATGGAGCTGGACTTTAGTGTAAGTTGTGCAAGTTGTATTGGTGTCACTGTAATGCTGTAAAAAGTTTTATAAATCAATACTCACAAAAATTTAATTTCTTTCTATATAATGATCATAGCCACTTCTAGGAAATAATTGGAATTTGATAAATTCAAACAATTTTTGCAGCGAAGATTGTGACAATAATCTTTCTGGGAAACTTGACATTGCCATTACATTACTTGAACGTTGGTGCTGAAAGCGGAAATTGTTAGGTGCTTTTGACAATTTTCCTTCTGTAATTGAAGTAGGCCCCTATTTGGTATGAAGAAACTCATGATTTAAGGGACTGCCTTCCACAGACCAAAGCAAGTTTCTGTGTATTGAATAATTTTATGTTTCAGGTTCAAGATTTGTTTGATGAGTTTTCAGGGGAGGTAATCACGATGAGAAATCCAAATGAGGAGGAGAGGCAGAATTACTTTAAAGATTTGATATTAAACCAGACCACAATACCACCTCCTGTTGTTAAAAATAAAGGTAGGTGGGAATGTTTTTGCGAAGAATTTCATGCGACTTCGGATATATTTGCAACACACTCTGTTAACCCTAGCTGTGATGCATATACCTTAAAATCCTTACCCAAACAAGAACAAGTTTGACCTCTCCTCTAGAAAATAATTTTGAAAACATTGAGGCAAAAGCTAGATGCTAAAAGCCTCAATCCTGTATTGTGTTCTCACTCTCTATACTGTCTGTTTGTTTAAATTTGAAGGTTTAAAATAGTTATCCTTGATCACTTAGTTTCAAAATTACATTTATACCTTTACCTGCAACTTGAGTTGTTACTTCACTTTACCAGGATTTCTATCTTTACTTTCCAGACAGTTCGATAGTAGAGGAGCTGCCTGTTGCCCCTCCCCCGGAGCCGAGACAGCTGACTGAGGCAGAGTTAAAGAAGTTGCACAGTCACGAGGAGGGCACGCTGACAGAGCTCAGAATATTTCTGCGAGATGTTCTCAATAAACTGGGCAGGGACAGGAAGTTCTGGATCTTTACAAAACCTGTGGATATTGAAGATGTATGTATAATTGTGTCATTTTAGATAACAAAATAATATTTTTGTACAATTATTCCTCAGACAGAATGCTTAAAAAAATCTTTACAATTTCCATTCTCCTCTTTCCACAGTTAAAAACCTTGGTCAGCTTGCTAATAAATGTACAAAAAAACATAGCCTAAAAGTTGATGAATGTGTGTTAAAATCTCAGAGTAGCTATTTTCACTTTGAATTTGAAAAGTTTTAAAACAATTGTATGAAAACGCTGCTTACTAATACCTTATATTCCAGTGCAAAATAAAATTTGACCATTTCTTCATATTATGCCATTGCCAGATTTTTCAAAAACTTGCTGTAACAGAATTGACTCGGTTTGAGGCATGTTCCCTCATTTACCACCTACGATATAGTGTTTATTCATAAACCCCAATCTCTCATCTTTACCTTTTCATGCACAGGTACCAGACTACTATGAGATCATCAGTAATCCTATGGACCTGTCTACCATGATGTCGAAGATAGATCTTCACCATTATCAAACTGTGAAGGAGTTTATGGTGGACATTGACCTCATCTGTTCTAATGCTCTAGAATATAACCCTGATAGAGATGCTCAAAGTAAGCCAAATTTTCTACCAAATTTTTTGTATCTTTCCAAAACAAGATCTGATTTCACGTCTAATAGAAAAATGAGCACTACGCTAATAGAATGGGTTCTTGAAAACACTGTGGCAAAAGAAGAAAATGCTGATAATCAGCATTTTCTCCTTTTGCCTCTATGTTTTCTGAGCTATATTATTATCTGATCTCTCTTCGATGATGTCTAAGATAGATCTGCACCATTATCAAACTGTGAAGGAGTTTATGGTTGACATTGACCTCATCTGTTCTAATGCTCTAGAATATAACCCTGATAGAGACGCTCAAAGTAAGCCAAATTTTCAGCCAAATTTTTTGTATCTTTCCAAACCAAGACCCGATTTCAGGTCTAATAGAAAACTGAGCACTACCCTAATAGATTAGGTTCTTGAAGACACTGAGGCAAAAGAAGAAAATGCTGATAATCAGCATTTTCTCCTTTTGCCTCAATGTTTTCTAAGCTATATGATTATCTGACCTGTCTACCATGATGTCTAAGATAGATCTACACCATTATCAAACTGTGAAGGAGTTTATGGTGGACATAAACCTCATCTGTTCTAATGCTCTAGAATATAACCCTGATAGAGACGCTCAAAGTAAGCCAAATTTTCTACCAAATTTTTTGTATCTTTCTAAAACAAGATCCGATTTCACGTCTAATAGAAAAATGAGCACTACGCTAATAGAATGGGTTCTTGAAAACACTGAGGCAAAAGATGAAAATGCTGATAATCAGCATTTTCTCCTTTTGCCTCAATGTTTTCTGAGCTATATTATTATCTGACCAGTCTTCCATGATGTCCAAGATAGATCTACACCATTATCAAACTGTGAAGGAGTTTATGGTGGACATTGACCTCATCTGTTCTAATGCTCTAGAATATAACCCTGATAGAGACGCTCAAAGTAAGCCAAATTTTCAGCCAAATTTTGTGTATCTCTCCAAAACAAGACCTGATTTTAGGTTTCTTATAGAAAACTGAGCACTACTCTAATAGAATAGGTTCTTGAAAGCACTTAGGCAAAAGAAGAAAATGCTGATAATCAGCATTTTCTCCTTTTGCCTCAATGTTTTCTGAGCTATATTATTATCTGATCTCTCTACGATGATGTCTAAGATAGATCTACACCATTATCAAACTGTGAAGGAGTTTATGGTTGACATTGACCTCATCTGTTCTAATGCTCTAGAATATAACCCTGATAGAGACGCTCAAAGTAAGCCAAATTTTCAGCCAAATTTTGTGTATCTCTCCAAAACAAGACCTGATTTTAGGTTTCTTATAGAAAACTGAGCACTACTCTAATAGAATAGGTTCTTGAAAGCACTTAGGCAAAAGAAGAAAATGCTGATAATCAGCATTTTCTCCTTTTGCCTCAATGTTTTCTGAGCTATATTATTATCTGATCTCTCTACGATGATGTCTAAGATAGATCTACACCATTATCAAACTGTGAAGGAGTTTATGGTGGACATTGACCTCATCTGTTCTAATGCTCTAGAATATAACCATGATAGAGACGCTCAAAGTAAGTCATTTAACCCTTTCCCAAACGGCAAAATTTTAGGGTGATCCACTTCAAAAACTGTCACAAATGACAAAATGGAAGTTATTCAAGATAGAATTTGTCTAAAATATGGCTTGGAAAATATTGAGACAAAAGGAGAAACTGCTGGTTAACAGCAGTTTCTTCTTTTGTTTCAATGTTTTCCCAAACCTTTTCTAATAGGGACGTTAAAACCAGGTCTTGTTTTGGAAAGGGTTAAGATACATGTAAAATGCCAATAATTTAAAAACAATTGTAAGCAACTATAATTGGACAACCAGAACATAATTCTTTCATATATGTAAAAAATCCAAACAAACTACCAGTTAGAAGATAAAAAAAGCAAGTAAGGATGTTTTAGTCAAAAGCTTTCCATTTACAAGAATTTATAAGTGAAATTGAAAGTTGGCAATATATTTTACATGTGTTTTATCATACCACAGGTCGAGTGATCCGTCACAGAGCATGTGCATTGAGAGACACAGCTAACGCCATCATCAAGGGAGAATTAGACGAAGAGTTTGAAAAAGTCTGTCAGGGAATTGCTGACTCCAGGAATAAACGAGGTATGGTATGGCTTACATTGAATAATTTGATAGTTGGTGAAATACCTAGTGTTTAGACTACCGACTAATTCTCCTCTCTCACTTTATCCAAATAAATTTCAACTGTTACAATTACTGTTGTAAAATTTATCTTTATAATTGTTCTTTACTAAATTTTTTTTGTCTTTATCATGTAGGCTAAATTTTTGTTAAGATTTTGTTAGAAGGTTAAGAATGAAAAGAATGAACTCAAACATTATATTTGCATGTTTTAGGTGTAGAAGCAACTTCCACGGCACCATCATACTACCACACCCGCCCTCTCAACCAGGGACCCATGCATCCTCTTGCCATCACTAGAAAACCAACACCAACTACCTCATATTACAACAACAATCCAAACGTCCGCACCAGTCGTCGGTTACGCGGGGGTGAGGCGGGTGACGGACCTTCACTTGAGGAGGTGGAGAAGTCCGCTAGAGCCATGAGAAGTATCAAAAACTCTCCGAAAAAGGAGAATGAGAGCACTCCACAAGCTCAGGTGAAGTCACAAAATACAGGAAGCTCAGGGCTGGCTAGCTCTCAGGGTTCACAATCCAGAACTCAGGATAAATGCTCAAAATCTAACACAGGAAACAGTACTGGATCCAAGAAAAAATCTGTGAAGAAAAGTATATGGGGTAGATCAGGTTATAAAAAACGTAGAAAATGGTTCAGGAAGAGATTAATAAAGGGTGGGGAGGAGGGGCAGAATGAAGACTTGGCTGACCTGGAGGGGAATGTTGATGATGACGCTGATGATGATGACGGTGACGGGAGTGAGGAGGAGATGGACATGGAGGACACAGACGGACAGATGAACGGAGTACAGAACGTACAGCGATCACCGAGATCTGATCATCACATGGAGAACTCTGGTCATGATACTGTAAATAATAGATCTAGTAGGAGGAATTCTGTATCAAATATGTTGAACATTGATGTGAGTGTGAAGTCACCCAGGGAGAGTCAGAAATCACCGAGTCAGCGGTCACCGCGTGTAGAAACGATGCGAACACCAGACAAACATCCAGAAGACGATCACACTTACACACAATCACCCACATCATCGCCCAAACTCAACAAGTCAGATTCATGTCAGAAATCACCAAGACAACGAAATATATCCGGGTCAAGGTCACCCAGGTCACATGACAATCTTCATTCCGAATCCAGCAATAAATCACTCAGGCGTAAATCTCATGATGGTGATAAAATTACAAGTCCAAAAACTTCAGATAAAACTGTAACAAATATTGGTGCTTCCCTCCCTACAAACAATGCTGGTGCAGCAGCTGGTGTGCCTGTTCATGTGATGATGAATGGGTTTGACAGTGGTGTAGGTAGTTCAGATATGAGTGGCGACTCGAATGATAGTGCTGGAAAGTTGATCTCTACAACCATCAACAAACAAACAGACAACGAGGAGAAAACACAATCACAACAGGTAATGGAGAACAGAATTGTATCAATAGCATCAATTTACTATTATACTCTCAAATGTTTCTTTTTTTTAATGCCAGTCACTTAAAGATACATTTCTTTATACTGGCAATGGCGTAAAATTTGGCGATGGAACATTTCATGGTCATTTGTTTATGGTGTCGCCCGAATATGTTTTGATACGAAAGGAATGTTAACAATGTCACATGAAAATTTCTGACGTTGCATGAATCTCATTTGTGATAGTTTACCTCAAGTCTCAAGCATAAATTTTGGATTAAAGCTGTCAAAGCTCAACAAACTGTAAACCTGTCTTGACAAAAACAAAATATTCAGTGCAGAATAAGGTCAGACTTCTAGACAACAAATGCCAAGATAAGTCTAGAAATAAATCCTTGATGAACAAATGTGTAGTTGAAAATGAAATTCATGTCCTGTATATTTTCAGAAGGACTCATCTACAGTGAATAAAGACCAACCAGCAGATGCTGAGATGAAGGATAATGAAGGTGATAAAAACTCACAGTATCCAACTTGATTAACCCATTCTCAAACAACAACTTTTACGGCTGTGTATTTGAAAGCTGTTGTATAGGACAAAATTAATGTTCTTAAAGATTAGATTTGTGTACAATACAGCACAGAAAATATTGAGGCAAAACGAAAAAGAATCAGCACTTTCTTCTTTTGCCTCAATGTTTTCCCAAATCTCATCAAGGATGTCAAAACCAGTTTTTGTTTGGGATACAAAATGAGAAATGTAACTATATTATGGCACAATGCTAGATTGGTCTAAATGTGATCTGTCACACTAAAAGGGAACGTACGGAAAGTCCATAAAACCGAAATGGACTAGACCCAGCAGAGGTCGTATTTGGAAATAGAAAATACTGTATGTTGCAAAGAGCATTCTAGACTATGAAAATTACCTAAGAGTGAAAAGTTCCGATCCTACAAGTCAGTCTGTGCAGTTCGGGCAGACTGACCAGGGTTGTTACTTTTCACATTTTGTATAAGTTCTGTTTTAGAATGACGGGATACAAATTCAGAATTGTTGACAACTTCATTTGAATTTAAATGTATTTGCATTTACAATTTCATTTCAACACCTATTCCAAAAGGTAAAATTTTGCACTGCTCCAATTTGAAAGTTTATGCAGACAAAAAGGTAGTTCATGTCAAAGGTAGAAATTGCAAATGTTATTGTATATAAAATATTGAAGGAAAAGGGAGAAATTTCTGGTTGTCAGCAATTTCTTCTTTTGCCTTAATGTATTCTCAAGTCTTGTCTAGTAGGGACTTCAGACCAGGTCATGTATGGAAAAGGGTTAAAATGGTTTTGCGATCTTGTCAATGTTAATCTTTTATTGTAGCGAATGAATCTGAATCACCAAAACTCCGAGTAACACGTTCCATGCTCCACAGTAAACAGACGGACAGTAACATCGAGCCCAGACCAACGGTGATCGTAGACAAAGATTGTCTGTCTAGTCTGCTGAATATGACGGTAAAACTGACAGAAAACTACACAGTGGCCAGATTAGAGAAACTCTACAGTATTCTAGCTCAATGTATCTACCAACACAGAATGGATCTGAATAAAGAACAGTTATTATGGGTATGTAGAGCTCTAGATAAGAGAGATGATGTGATGGCTTTTTCAAATGCAATGTTTTGTTTTTTGTTCATCAAAGCCGAAGTTGTGGGTACTCATTGGAATCGTCTCATGATAAAATGCTTTTCATTCTGAACAATACATGGTTTTTGAATCATTACTCAAAAACTCAAAACTGCAACAAGCATAATGAATTGTATGATTGAATTTATCTTTATCTAAAAGATTCAAGAGAATAAAAGGAAAAAGTTAATTGTAATAAACCAATTCCCATGTTGAAAAATATATCTCTGTTTTCTGATAGCAAATAATATGTTTAGTGTTGGGTCCAAAATTATTACAGAATAGGGAACGATTTTATCCAGTTAACCATTTTATCTTGTTAACCGTGATGTAATTTTGAACAAACAACAGCATTTCGTAGGTGTTGTTATAAAATCTTGTAACTATGGCTTGATTCAAGCTGTAATTACAAGACTTTATCACAACACCAACAGTTTATCAATGCATACATTCGAATATTCTCGGATCTTATTGTTACTCAAGATCGGCTCGAACGTATTACAGTAGACGCCATGAGCCGATCCTGCCCATATCACTCCGCAAGCATAACAACGGTAGTCTGGTCTATAACAACGGAAGCAGACCAAACAACTATTTAAATCTACGCCAGAAAAGTATTTGAAACAAACACCGTTCAAAAGTCGATTGTAACCTTATAAATGTGACAAAATTTCACTGGATAAAAGAATTGATGTGATTTACCGATTATTGACAGTATGTTTTACTTGAATCATAACGTTAGCTAAAGGATTGATTTGTTTTGATGACGTCATTTACGCGCGTCTACTTTCACGTTCAATATGGCGGTCACTGTATTACGCTCGAGATCATGTTGCAAACTGGTTCCAAACGGCAAAAGGTTGCAAACAGTCTCGAGGGTCGCGATTGTCAATACATAATGTCAAATCCAGTCTATTTTCAGAACAAAATTCATTGCCATTCTCCTTTTCACCTCAAGTTTCATTTCTCCTTTTCAGTTGATGGATCGCCGTCTTCGACAATACACGACCAGCGTTTCACAGAGACTTCTTGCAGAGAAAAACAGACAGAAAGTTTAACGACATTAAATTATTGTGTTCATATTGGTGTTTGATTATACCAAGCTACAGATGTGATGGGTGAAGGCTTTTTTAACCCTCTCCCAAACAGCAAAATTTTAGGGTGGTTCAATTTGAGAGATGACTAGGACAACAAAATGGATGAGATTAAAGATAGGATTTCTGTACAATATAGCATAGAAAATATTGAGGCAAAAGTCTTTTGTTTCAATGTTTTCTCAAGCATTTTCTATTAGGGACGTCAAACCAGGTCTTGTTTGGGAAAGGGTTAAAAAGCAAAATATGATTAATCATTAACCAGACCCTATGTTATGGGTACCTATTGGAATTGTCTCATTGAGACGATTCCAATGAGTACCCACAACATAGGGTTTGGATTTGAAATAGCAAATTTAGAATGTCTTCTTAGCTATTGCTCTGGTCTGATATGTGTTCATTGTCTGCAGAATTTAGATATATGTACAACATAAGTAGGGCTCAATCAGGGAATTATCAAGGAGTCTATAGGTAGAACAATATTGTGGAAAAGAGAAAACTGCCAAGTTAATTATACTCCCGCAAACGAAGTTTGGAGGGGGTATACTGGAATCAGCCTGTCGGTCCAGTGGTTGGTTGGTTGGTCTGTCTCCAAAACTTTGTCCGGACAACTTCTCCTACACTTGTTGACCGATTTAGTTCATACTTGGCACAAGTGTTAATTGTGACCTGTACATGTGCAAGACACAAATTTCATGAAAATCGGACCGATGCTTTTTGAGTTATGGCCCCTGATTTGACCAAAAAATGCTTGTCCGGACAACTTCTCCTACAGTTGTGGACTGATTTAGTTCAAACTTGGCACAAGTGTTCATTGTGACCTGTAGATGTGCAAGAAGCAAAGGGGGTGTCTCAAATCTGCCCACGCATGAATTTTCTTTTAATTATGCATGGTGATAAAGGACCATATACAAGCTATGAAAATGTATTTAGTTTCTTAGATAATCCAAACTGGATTCCAAAAAGCCACCTTGACTTATTCCCACTATGACATGAAACATGGCCCCTTTTTCATGTGTCGCAAAACTTTAGTTTTGTGCATTTTCAAGATCTGTCAATTGAATTTGATCGGAGACACATAAGGCATTACATTCATACAAGAAAAGGTATTTTAGGAAATTATTATGAATGTTTTTTATTGAATTAATCATGAAAAAATGCATATTTTTCAGCAAAATTTTGGAAAAGAGTAAAATTGAATTCCAAAGTTAAGTATGTTGGAGTCTTTGTCAAGATTCCATATCATCACAAAAACATGCTACATATTTCCTCTTACTTTGAGCCAAATTATGTAGAAATCCAAAACCGGTAACAATGTCATATAATACATATTATTGATGAAGGTGATGTTTTGGTCCAAAACTTGTATTCAGTAAAAATTTGATTGTGCTCCTAAAAACATTTTTATATTCAGTAAAATCAATTGTAGCATACAGTACAAACCTACAGCAATATTCATGCCCAAAAACTCATTGGAAAAAAACATAGAATTAATATAATTATTACTTATATTTACAAAATTACCTGTATGGAAGCCAAGATAGGAATACATAAACACATTGCAAGTTTTCTTTACTATTTGGTCACATTGTCTATGCACCGTTTTTAGTGAGAATATGACATGCAATACATGTCAAGCCAAATGTTATGAAATTGAAAAGACGCTTAGAACCGGTACGGTAAAGCATCAAAAGGTGCCCTTCCGGGTAACCAATACATAACCAAATATTTTTGCTCTAAGCGCCCCTAATGAACTAACATGATATGGAAGCCCCCCTATGATTCAGTAAAAGACTGTTACAGCATTATATCTTTTCAGTTACACAGTTGAAAATGTGCTTGTTTATTTCAAAACGTGGCCCTATTGGAATGAAACAGGGTGCAACTATTTCCTCAAATTATTTTTCTGACCATAGCTTAACCTGTATTGATACACAATTCATACACATTTCAATGATGTCATATGATTAACATGTTGTTTAGCCATCAAAATCGCTTAAAAGTCACATGGGAGGTGGATTATCTGTTTCTTATGCATCACAACAATATTTTCCTTTTTGCACGATTGTCAAATGCCATCAGAGAAATCGGTGCTTTTTCTAATTTGCTTTCTCATGTTTCAAAAGATTTATAAATAACTCTTGCTGTTAGCTTTCATGAATCATGGCTGACTTGAATAATTTAAAATGATTTTTACAGAAAATTTCCTCTCTTTTTTGTAAAGTAGGTGCACCTGGGACAAGATCTAATGTGACCCTGGACAAAAATATTGTAACCAACTTTGAAGTCTACCCCTTAGCAAACTTACATACAAAATTTAAAACCTCATGGCTGTGTAAAGCTTTACAAAAAGAGCTTATTTTTATTATATGAAATGTTTCCCCTTTTATGCTGCCACAGCAACAAAAGTTTATGACAAAAATAAATTCTAATACACAGAGTTGTACTCCTTTAACCCAAGGATACTTTTTATCAAGTTTCAAAAAGATTTACATATTAGATTGGGAGAAAAACGATTTTTTGAGAAAATGCCAACAGACAGACAGACACACGGACAGATGACAGAAAATAACCGAAAAAATGCCTTGCATCTTGATTTATCCTCAGGTAAACTAAAATAACCAAAAAAGTAAACAAAACATTTGAAAAAAAGTCATTTTTAAAAAAATCTTAATTTTGTCCATTCTTGGAAATGTGCACTATTCAGGGGGAAATTCCAAAAGCAACATTTTACCGGTTTTATTTTTTCTCGATATTTCACGATAATCATCAGTATATTTGTGCGCAACTTTTACATAATTTTCACATCTTGACAAAAACTGGAACAAAGAAAATTTTTGAACAGAATTTGCTTAAAATATTTAAAAACAATGAATTTTTGGGTTACCCCCTTACATCAGTTGATATAAAACAATTTTTTGTACATAATTGTCTATATTTTTGTTTCATACAGGATCACAGACTAATGGGCATTATTTTTAGAATAAATTACGCGATGAAACTAACAACCAGAACGCTTGCACTTTGTTTTAATCAGGGTACTCTCTTTTTTCATGGTGAAAACTTAAAATTCCGAGAAAATTGTTTTCTGGAATGTGCGATTTGAAACATGTCATGAATATGAACCGTTATCTAGTGTACTAACTTCACGCCAAATTTCATTAAATTCCGAGCGTGGGCAGACTCCCATGTTATTTTTCCTATTCATGAGACACCCCCTTTAACGGAAATCAGACTGATACTTTTTGAGTCATGGCCCCTGATTTGACCCAAAAATGCTTGTCCGCACAACTCCTCCTACAGTTAGTGTCCGATTTGATTCATACTTAGCACAGGTATGCATTAGGACCTGTAGATGTCCAAGACGCAAAATTCATGGAAATCGGACCGATACTTTGTGAGTTATGGCCCTTGATTTTACCAAAAAATGCTTGTCTGGACAACTCCTTCAGTTACTGTCCGATTTGCTTCATACTTGGCACAGGTGTGCATTAGCACCTGTATATATTCAAGATGCAAAATTTTCGGAAATCGGACCGATACTTTCTGAGTTATGGCCCCTGATTTGACAAAATTTCAAGAAAATTGGATTGACAATTTCTGACTTATGGTTCTTGATTCAACAAAAACGCCTGTCTGAACAAAGGTGGTGGCGGGGGTATTTTTATCACCTTCAGTGATAGATTTCTAGTTTAGACTGCTCTAATTTGGAGGATTTGGTAGACTAAACGAAGGTTGTGTATAAAAATAGGATTTATCCCCAATAAAACACAGAACATATTGAGGCAAAAGAAGAAAATATTGGTTATTATCATTTTCTTTTGCCTCAATGTTTTCCCAAACCTTTCATTTAAAGGACTCGAAACCAGATCTTGCATGGGAATGGATTATACAGTGTTAGACTTGCAATCTTGACTTGAAGATATGCACCTATTTTCATGGGGTTATGTCCTTGCACATGTATATCAGAGCTGAGCCTAAGAGTGGTGATAGATCTACCCTGTAAACTACATGGAGTACTGAATGTATCTCATATGGCTGAAAAGTTACTGACAGCCGGGTCAAGCTCAAACAAGTAATGGTTTTGACATCCCCTATAAAAATAGTTTGGAAAAACATTAAAAAAGAATTGGTGAGAGAAAGGACAAGAATCCTTGGCTAGGTGCTCCAGTAGCTATGATGTGACTCAAGTACTGTTTGAAATAATGCTGAAATTCTTTCAATCAACTGCTACAGTTTTACAAAATTGTCAATGTTTTGGATAAGGTTAAACCATTAATTCATTTTCATTGATTAGAAAATTCATCAAGACCTCATTATATTTCTATAAATAAAATTATAATATAATTCGATGACTAGGCGCGAAATGGTTGTAACTGCGTATAAACATATAGACAGTTACTACCGTTTCGCGCTGAGCCATCAAATTGTGCTTTATTTAGTTAATTAATATTTTCATGCTCCAGCTTCATATTATTTAAGATTTTTAGATGTCAAATCATGTTCATGTAAATAAGACAAACTTCATTCATGAATAAAAATCTAACTTTTCCATATACATTTAAAAGTTTTAATGTTAAATTTTTCACATTTTTCGTTTGGTTTTAAAGCATTTACGACTATTTATTTTTCACTGTAATTTATGTCTTCCTCAAGTATTGCATTATGATAAGTGTTTCTGAAAAAAATCTGATTTTGATGTCTAATAGGAAAGGCATTTGAGATTTGAAAAAAAAAATAGTGATCATAGATCTTTGTGCCAACCTTGTGTTATTTCATATGAATCCATATGCACTACAGTTGACCAAACACCAATCGATAGATCGCTCAGCCCAACGTAGAATCTAATACCAATTGTTTTGATTGTCAGTCGATACAATACCATGTGCAACGAAGAATTTAAGACAAACAATGGTGATGCGGCATTTTTCTGATCGTCCATTGGCTTATTGATGGTTTTGATTGACAGCCAGCATTTGGTCAATTGTCTTATACTACTTAACCCTTTGTATAGATTTTTCCTTTCCAGTAACATTTGTGTTATCTTCTGCAATAGCTTTCAATTGAGCCATTGTGAAATGTTGGCAAATGTGAAAAGTTAAACTTTCCTGTCAATTTGGTAGGCATGAAGTATTGCAATACTTAAGACACTTGTCCATCTCATTTCATAGTCATTTATACAGCTGTTTTGTTCATTTATCATGTAATTGTTGTTTGTACAGATTTGCTGTCATTCTGTTTTCATTACAGACCATTTCTTATGCACCAGCATCATAGTAGAACTAATTTAATCTGTTAACAACTGCACTTTCTTCTTTGCCGTAATGTTTTCCAAAGCCTGTTCTATCAGGGGCGTAAAATCCAAATCTTGTTACAGAAAGTATTGTTGATATTTGTTCCACAATTGTGCAGTAGCCATTTTCAATAAAAAAAATATTGATTGGCCGATGAAATAACTTATTTCGACATGTGTATTCCTGACATAAAATTGTCGTAAGTAAAAATATCTGTTGGGATTCCGTATTTTGAATAAATTGAATTAGTGCAACTGTGCAAAATACTTGTGACTTACAAGTTGTGAGTGCAAATTGTCGCTTTTCAACAAAAACCTAACTGCAGCTTGTCGCTGCTGTTACGAGTTTTTCATTGAAAAGCAGTGATATAGTCATTATGCATTTAAAATTGTGCTGTTCAGGAAAGGGTTAAGGCCTGGTTACTTATACAGTGCTGTGTTCACTTTGCGACCGAAGGATGTTCAAAAATGGCCAGTTGTACAAAGCATATTTTTATGCTCCCCGAAGGGAGAGCATATAGTCGCCGCTTCGTCTGTCCGTCCGTCCGTCCGTCCGTCATTCCGTCCGTCCGTCCGTCCGTCCGTCCGTCCGAAGCGATTTCTCCATAACCCTTGGGCCAAATCAAATGAAACTTACTATGTGAACTCCCTATGACAAAATGCCGATGTACTTTTCCCGGTTTTTGGATTTGAGGCCTCGTCATGGGAAAAGGGGACTTAGGGTTAAATATAGTTTTTCTCTAATTTCTCCTAGTCTAATGGTCAGAATTTGATGAAATTTCATATTTGAGTAGCAAATCAGATGCCCTTGACAATAAACTATTTAAAATTTGCGTATACAAAATATGTCATGGAAAAAGGGGGCTTAACATTTGTTAGCTTTATATTAGCTCTGCATGGCATAAATTTATTGTGACAATGCCTTATTCGGGGAGCATTGTCCGTCTCTGACGGCTCTTGTTGGATGTGTTTAGGTTGTGATGTGAATGCAAAATTGTGTGTGGCCATGCCTCTGTTGTTTATTAGTATTTATTGGTAGATTCTTTTCAATAGCAATGAATTTTGTGCTAAAAATAGACTAGGTTTACTGTTATTTTTATGCCCCCCATATCGAGAGATCGGGGGCATATTGTTTTACTCGTGTCTGTCTGTCCGAAAACTTAACATTTGCCTTTTCTCAAAAAGTATTTGACATACAAAGCTCAAATTTGGTATGCAACTTTCTTTCAATGATATTTACCTGTTCCATGCAATTTGACCTTCCTCAAGGTCATCTCTTAACCTTTATCATCCCTTTACACGAAAACTTAACATTTTAGACAAATGACCATTTGGGGCATTGGTGTTTCACTAACACATCTTGTTTGATAAAGCGTCATTGTTCTTATCTCGTAACTACGGCATGAATCAAGCCATAGTTACAAGATTTTATACCAACACCTACGACAATATCATTGTTTTTCCTAAATTATGTCACAATTACTTGGATAAAATCATTCCCTATTGAACTCTTTCCCAGACACTGAATTTAGACTTTAAGATTGAACGGTGATTGTAGACTGCAAAATGATTGTCATCAAATGAACATAGGTTCATATTTCCAAAAATCGGCCTTCATTGTTGATATGTTTATTATATTTTCACTTCAGAATGAAATTATAATTTGTTTATATACATATTTGTATTTATTATGTGGCGTAAATTAAACAACTTGCCAAAATTGATCTGTGTATTTCTCTTAATTGCTGCCATATCTGGTTTCATTCAGGATAACTTCTCTAGTCCAGGCCCAGGTTTCTCGAAAAAACTCAAGTACATACTCAACTCCAATGGAATACTCTCCAACGTTGAAGGGTATTTGATTGAAGCTCACATGGATTTCGTGTGATTTAAGTATGGTGCTCAGATTTGAGTCTGAGAATGTTTTTAACCCTTTCCTAAACAACAAAATTTTAGGATGATCCAATTTGAAAGCTGCTGCTGACGACAAAAGAGATTTTGTTAAAGTTAGAATTTGTGTATAATGCAGCACAGAAAATATTGAGATAAAAAGAGAAACTGCTGGTTATCAGCAGTTTCTTTTTTTGTCTCAATGTTTTCCCATGCCTTTTCTACTAGGGACGTCAAAACCAGGTCTTGTTTTGGAAAGGGTTAAGTTTTTGAGAAACCAGGGCCAGATGTCATCTTGCAAGAAAATGAGATTCTTGTTTCATTTCAGAACTTTAAACTGCAATTGCTAATATTGTTCTTAAAGGATCTGTGGATTTGATGACTGCAAGCCAATTGTTTTGAAAACAGGCGGAAGGGGAGAAAATTTTAGCAACCAGCATGAATTTCTCCTTTTCTTTGAATGGTCTCAACATTTGAAGGAAAAAACATGACAGTTCTAAGAAACATCATACCCCTGAAAACTAATTGTTTGGATTTAAAACTAGAATCCGGTAAGACTAACCCTTTCCCAAACAGCAAAATTTACACTCGTTCAAATTAAAAGGTTTTGCAGACGACAACTTAAGATGAAGGAAATTTTACAATTCCAGATAAGTCTTTCTGTGCAAAATACATCTTGGAAAATGAAGAAATTGCTTGTCTCGAGCAATTCCTTCATTCACCACAATGTTTTCATAAGCTTAATATCTTGTGGGGTGTCAAAAGCCATCATTATGTGGGAATGGGTTAAACAGAGATCTCTCTCAAAATGACCTTAGCTGCTGAGTGGCTATTACCATTTACTACACTGCAAATTTTTACATTGCCTGAAGACAACTTAAAGGTGTATGTTAAAGCATAGAAAATATTGAGGGAATATTTTATCATCTTCTCTCAATGTTTTCTTATACTATTTCTTCTAGGGACATCAACATCAGATCTCAATTTCTGTGAATTATCAAATATGCTGCTGTTTTCTACCAGCATTAGATTGGTCAAATTCTCTGACTGATGCACCTAATGATAATCCCCAGAACCACAAGCTAGGCCTACTAGATCTAGTCCCACATGCATTTCTAAAGCGAGCCCGGACTTAAGTGTCCGGGGAGCTAATGTCACAGCCCTAGTGTCATGTCGCATCTCCAAAAACTTTAACCTGGTTTATATCTCAGGCACTATCAGAGATACAGCCTTGATACTTCACACATGGATACCCCCTGCCAAGACCTTTCATTTGGAACCATGACCTTTGTCCTAGAGACCTTGACCTTGGAGTTTAGCCTACTTTTAAAAAAAATAACCTGGTCTATATCTCATGCACTATTACAGATAGATTAGTTATATTTCACATATGGAAAGCTCATGCCATTACCTTGAGACTTTGTCCTAGTGACCTTTACCTATGACATTGAACTCCTTTTTTGACAAGCTCCCGTATAGGCAAGCTACACTTATGTTGTCCGCGGACAACTCTTGTTATCTGATTAACTGTACTGTGCATAGAAATTGTTACATTTTTACACAGGAAAATCTTTGTATATAACAGGGTTGCCACGCGTCAGGGAAATCTAAACTTTTTCAAGGTCTGGGAATTGTCAGGGAATTTTGTGAACTGTCAGGGAAATTTGAAAGTACAGGGAATTTTGATAAAAATAAGATGCATTGCCATACAATTAATAATTTCAATGTCGCCTTTAAAAATTGTCTCAAAATGTCGCGAGTTACCGTGAAATTACAGCGTAGAAACATGTCAGGGAATTTTCCAATTTTGTCAGGGAATTGTCAGTGAATTTTATTTCCACTGACTAGTGGCAATCCGTATAATTATTTTAAGATTACAAGATAATCATTAATTTTATGTTTTGATATAAAAATTGTAGTCAGATGGCAAGACGTTGCTTCCAGTCTAATAAATTACAAAGGTTCCTAGTCTAATATGCTAAAGTTAGATGCCACGTGACCACAAAATGGCCGCACTCGATGCGGCTGTCAGAGAAGGAATTTTATACAAATTTTGCCCGATCGCCGTTATTTTAGCAACAATGTGGTACGGAAGGGATCTATTGAAGTATCATATATACCAGCGAGCGTACGCGTGGATCCTCAACAAGTTTGCTGTACGAATAAACAAGGGACATGCGATTAGAGCGGAGAAGGAAAAGTTGTTTAGACAGATGTTTGTTTACAAACAAAAGGTCAATCGGGACATCAAAGTACTGGAAGTGGGTGCAGGATCAGCGGCGAATCTTGACTACTTTCCTCCCAACACAAGACTTGTCACAATCGATCCTAATGTTCATTTTGAAGGGTATATTAGGGATAATTTACAGACAAACAAAACTGTGATTTCAGCGGAGATAACAAAAGGGGTTGCAGAGAACTTGCCATTTAGTGATGGAGAATTTGACATTGTTGTCTGTACACTTGTGTTATGTACTGTAGAAGATATAGAGAAATCACTAACAGAAATCAAGAGAGTTTTGAAACAAGTAAGTTACAAATCAGTGGCAGATCCAGGATTTCTGTGAGGGGGGTTTGCATATCAGTGTTCTCCTCAGCCCAATAAGCTGTATCGGCCCCACTACAGCTTCATCTAAATCAGTGTTATGCCCCTACAGCTTCAAAAGCACCCCACAGCTTAATTTCTTCAAAATGTTCACCAAAATAGTGAAATTGAGTTATTTCATGTCAAAAACTGATGATTAAGGTATTTTGTACAATAAATATGCATAAAAACATTATGGGAAAAAGAAGAAATTGCTCATAATGAGCAATTTCTTCTTTTCCCATTATGTTTTAAACACAATTATTTGCATAAACACTCTATTGTAAGCTTCAATGATACTGCCACTACACCTTCAGATTATTCTGGAGAGAACCATGCATATACAAATAGGGGGGTTCGTTTTCCTACTATTACACAATTGTGACTGAATTGCTGCATGAAAATGAAATAATTTGGCTAGAGGGGGTTCGTTTGAACACCCCCCACCCCCCCCCCCCTCCCCCGAACCCCCTCTGGATCCACAACTGAATGTAGTGGCCCAATCTTCCTTCCACAGAGCTACAAAGGGATTGATTTCAACCGCCAGGTTGCGGAAATCGGAACACCTAACTATGGATTCCTGTCATTTTTCACACCACTACTACTATTACATCCTTTCCGAGCCTCAAGCTGCTCTCCCACATAGTTCAACAATTATTAAACCATTAATGAATGACAATTTTGTCAGAATGGAGGCCGGGGATCGAATCTTGGACCTCATGAGTTGGAGTCTGATCGGTAATGGTATGGCTGTAATCCGAGTCTTCTCTGATGAAAATTCTCTCTTTGATATTTGGATGTCGCTATCTACATCAGAGTGTTGTCCCATTCAAAAACAAAAGAAGTCCGACACAAGTTATTCAAGCAATTTCCTCATTTCTACAATGTTTTCTGAAACCTTTTTCTTGGAGGGCGTCAAAAAGTGTCATTGTGTGGTAATGGGTTAACCCTTTCAGAAACAAGACTGAGTTTTGACATCTCTAATAGATTAGGCTAGGGAAAACATTGAGACAAAAGAAGAAACTGCTGATAACCAGCAGTTTCTCCTTTTGTGTCAGTATATTCTGTGCTATATTGTTCTCGAATCCCTTCCTTTGCAAGTTTGTAACTTAATTTTGTTGTCTACAGCAGGAGGATCTCCCTAACATTTTGCTGTATGGTATTTGCCACTATTTGGTTTGATAGACTTTATATTTAACTATAGACTGATATATTGAATTACCACCATGTAGACATTTCATTTGTGTCATAATAACATTCAAATATGATTATAGAAAGTATTAATGAATAAATGGATGTTGAATCTAGACTGTATGAAAATATTTCGAAAAAGGTCCAGTAGCCATTATCAAGTCTAATCTATAGCCATCTTTTGATATTTATATCTAACCCTTTCCCAAACAGGACCTGGTTTTGATGTCCCTAAGAAAATAAGCTTGAGAAAACATTGAGGCAAAAGAAGAAACCAGCAGTTTCTCCTTTTGCCTCAATATTTTCTTGGCTATATCACACACAATTTCCGTCTTAATTAACATCCATTTTGTTGTATCCAGCAGCTTTTGAATTGAACCTGCCTAAAATTTTGTCGTTTGAGAAAGGGTTAAGAAGATTTTCATGATAATAAATTATCTATTTCCTGCAACTTGTGACATAATTTGACATTTCAACCTTTGAAGATTAATTTGATAAATTCGACTCTGAGATTGTAAAATTGACAATGCCTGTAGTATGAAGCCATTTTACTTTGACATCAATCTCTCAGTCAATTTTTAATATTTTGGACTGTTCCAATTTGAACGCAGATGACAAGTTCAAATTGATGAAATTTTAAAAATCTTTCCAATTTTTGGTTAGAAAACATTATGGAAAATCATTTATCACTATGTTTTCCAGAGCCTTTTCTTGCGAGGGAGTCAAAAGATGTCACTGTGCAGTAATAGACTAACTTTAAGTATCAGTCATTCATTAACCCTTTCCCAAACAAAACCTGGTTTTGATGTCCCTAGTAGAATAAGACTTGGGAAACATATTGAGGCAAAAGAAGAAAATGATTATAATCAGTATTGTCTCCTTTTGTCTCAATATTTTCTGAGCTTTATTGCACATCCATTCATTCTTTATCTGCATCCATAATGTCATCTGCAGCAGTCTAAAATTTTGTCGTTTTGGAAAGGGTTATTTAGTCATTAGGAATAAGTCTTTCAGTATCATTCAATGAAAATTATATTGAATTGAAATTTTGAATACTTTAACATTGTTGGAAATCATTATTTAACTTAAATACAAAAGATTATTCTTTTCAATTTAACCCTTTCCCAAAAAGATCTGGTTTAGACTTGTCTAATTAAACTTGACTGGGAAACATTGGGACAAAAGAAAGAAATGCTGATAATCATATCAGCATTTCGTAGGTGCTATGACAAAATTGTGTAACAAATTGTGACGGTTAAAGGGAGGTAATATGGCAGGTAATATGCTAATGAGATTACCTGGCCAGAAAAAAAAACGTGAAAAAGTTGGTATACATATAGAAACATTAGCCCATTTAGGGTGGAGGATCCTTTTCTCTGAATGGACTGTTTGTTGTCTGTATGTAGCCATGCATCTCGGAACGTTACAATTGGTGGCAGCGGTGGGATAATGTGATAGCCATCTCCAGCCATCCCTTACCCATGGTTACCCCCTTAGGACCGGTCAGTTCTTTGCCTAGAGTTGATGACTTCGGGGCGAAGTCATAGTAGTAGGGAGGATTGTGACGGTTAAAGGGAGGTAATATGGCAGGTAATATGCTAATGAGATTACCTGGCCAGAAAAAAACGTGAAAAAGTTGGTATACATATAGAAACATCAGCCCATTTAGGGTTGAGAATCCTTTACTCTGAATGGACTGGTTGTTGTCTGTATGTAGCCATGCATCTCGGAACGTTACAAAATTAATTAAGCAATTTTGTCAATTTTTTTTATAAATGCTTTATACTAAGTATGTAGGAGCGCATATCCTGTCAAAACGGCATTTCTCTACACCTATTAGAACCCTTTCAATTATCATGTGACAAAATTGCGCAACTCGATTTAGCTGACAAAAATGCATTATACGTAGACAAATTATTTACACGAGAGTAATAAAAGGCTGAGAAATAGCATTTTCCTCTGTATTTCTTCTACTTTGACCAATAAATGAACCGTTAGTTATGTTCAATTACCTTATTTCACCTTAAAGAAGCTGAATTGCTCATGTAGTTATTGAGTTACGCAATTTTGTCGGCACATTTTTTATAACGGTAAAAAGTACTAAACACGTTTTTGGCTCTCCTGAAAAAAATGGTTTTCAAGCAAAATTTTTATTACGCAATTTTGTCATAGCACCGACGATTTTCTCTTTCTTACCTCAAGATTTTCATTGCTAAAATATACAGAAAATCATTTATTGTCAATGTCCATTTTGTTGTCTAAAGCAAATTTTGCACTGTTTAAAAAAGGTCAATTGAATACTGCATATGGCTGCTTTTCTTCAAAACAAGCTGCAGTCACAAGGTTTTTGGAGGAAAAGAAACAGTATGTAATTTTATTATTATTGTTGTAATTTTTATTTGATGATGGTTTGGTTTGTTTTTCAGAATGGACTTTTGTTATTTCTGGAGCATGTAGCTGCGGAGAAGAAGTCCTGGACATGGCGGTTTCAAGGCTGGATACGACCAATTTTGAAAATGTTTGCAGATGGATGTGATTGTCAAAGAGAAACTGAACTGTTTATAAGGGAGGCGAAATTTTCCAAAATACATGTGGAGCACTTTAGAGCAAAAAAGTTTCCGATATTTCTACGACCATGTATTCAAGGCTATGCCATAAAATGATATAGAAAAAGAATTATTAAGTTTGAATAACCCTTTCCCAGACAAGCAGTGGCTGTTATGTGTCCGTAAGATATGTGTTTTGAAAACAATGAGAGAAAATTCTGATAAACATTTTTTCCTTTTCCCACAATGTTTTCCATATTATAGCTTCATGGGTGAAAGTTTTCAGGCATATGCCTGAAGTTCAGGTTTTTGAGTATTCCAAAATGCCCCATTTTCTCGATTTTTACTGTATAAATACATACTTTTCCAGGTTTTCAGGTTTTTGAAAATTTTGTACTTTCACCCATGTAGCTTACAAATTCTCAGCTCTTTGTAATGTTTATTTTGTCATCTGCAACACCTTTCAATTTGGAACACTCTAAAATTTTGTCATTTGGGAAAGGGTTAAATCATGGTCTGTGATACTTTTAGAAGATATCTTTTAATAAAACATTTTATGGTATTTGAAACATAGCTTTGAAAGAACATTGTTTGCGCATGAACATTTTTAACAATCAAACATAAAAGATTTTGTTTTGGAACAACATTTTGCCGCCTTTCAAGCTATGTAAGCTGCAATTATGAGGTTTTTCTTGAAAAGCTGGGATTTGTTGATGTTTGGATTATGATTGTTCCCTTGTTTTGAGTAGATCATATCCTTATCTCTTTTATTTATGCTTGTTTAGAATATTTTGATATATACTTGGAATATTAGCAGCTAATGTAGACTTAGATCAGACTCTTCAGACTGAACATTAAGTGAAGTCTGATCTTTGTCTACACTGCCTGTCAGCTTGACTAATCTTTAATCCAATGCCACATAATGTACTGGTCACTCTTTTTGAGACCCATCTAAATAATGGCTTTGGAAAACATTATGGAAAATGAAGAAATGGCTTGTTACAAGCCATTTCTTCATTTCCCACAAGGTTTTCTACCAAGAAAGACCAGAAATTTCATTCACTTTAAATTATCACCTGCAGCATCCTTTAATTTGGACCAGTCTTAAAGATTGCTCTTTGGTAATGGTTGAAGTAGCATGGAAAGGGAAACTTTTAGAAATTGTTTCAGACTTTGTGAGTCATTGTTATGGAAACTAGTATGTTATTTGATTGCATTGTTTTGTTATTTACCCTTTCCCAAATGACAAAATTTTAGGGTGATCCACTTCAAAAACTGCCATAAATGGCAAAATGGATGTTATTAAAGATAGGATTTGTGGAAAATATGGCATAGAAAATATTGAGACAAAAGGAGAAACTGCTGTGTATCAGCAGTTTCTTCTTTTGTTTCAGTGTTTTTCCAAGCCCTTTCTATTACGGACGTCAAAACCAGGTCTTGTTTGGGAAAGGGTTAAACCTTGTTTACATCTGATAAACCAAAGACATTTTATTATGATTACAATGTTTTATGCTAAGCATCTATTGACATTTTTAACAATCTTTAGAGATGAATGTATAAATCAAATTAATATTTATCATTCATTTTAGTGCCTATGTTCATATTTATTTTGTACAAATCACATTTTTATGGTAGCTGCTCACAAGCATGCATAGTAATTTAACTCATTCCCAAACAGTTTAACTTTTTGATGCCGCTTAAGATAAAGGCTTTGGAAAAACATTAAGAACTAAAGAAATTGTTTATGACAAGCAATTGCCTCATTTTCACAATGTTTTCTATCCAGAAAACCCCAAAAATGTAAAAATAAAATCATTCACTTGAAATTGTTTAATGCATCTCCTTTGCATTTTGATAAGTCAGTGGCGGATCTAGATGGGGATGGGAGGGGGAAGGGGAGTGAATGAACCCCCCCCCACCCCCACCCCCACCCCCTCTGTAGCCTGATTATTTTATTTCCATGCAGAAATTTAGTTAAAATTGAGTAAAACTTTGAAAACGAACTCCCTTATTTGTATGTTTGAACACTCTTCAAAGAAATCCTGGATCTGCCGCTTTAAGTTAAAATCTTTGTCGTTGGGGAAAGGGTTAAACTTAGAGTCTTGTATACCAGTTTTTATGATTTGTAAAGTTTTGTATATATTTCCTATTTATTGTCATCTTTTAGTGCCTATGTTCATATTCATTTTGTACACATCACATATTTTTGTTTTTAAAGATAGTTCCTTTGACTTCAATTTTAATTTGATTTCTAATAAAGGAGTTTTTAAATTGTTTCCCCTTTATCAGAATTTCTTTCTAAGAAAGAGATGTTATTTTCATTTTCAATTTTAAGAGATGTTTTATAAATCATGAATTATTGTTTTATTTTGAATAACTGGAAGTCTAGTCAGTACATGTATTTCCAATTTCATGAGTGCAATTTTGTTACAGATTTTTCTGCATAGATTACCCAACTTCTTTAGCCCTAATTGATACATCAATATCTTGTTAACACACCGCACAAGCTAACATTTGGATGAAATGGTCACAGACTGTTTCTGAGGCGCGTTCTTTAGAGCGTGATTTTTAAGTCGCTGAGCGCTCGCAACTTACTGTTGCCGTACGGGTTTTTCTGGACAGGTCAAATAAGGTCAAAGACGGACCTCTTAACTTCTTCTGTATTTCTGTTTTTAGACAAAGTAGATCTCTGATTTCTTGTCCACACTTTGATATAATATTGAAATTCGACTTTCTACAATTTCTAAACTGACATGCCAAATAATCATTGTTGAACGAGGAAATTATACGTTTTATGTAGAACTATTTTTTTGGCGGAGAAAATAGGTCGCGCGCAATAATTCCGTTTTCTGAGGTATATTGGTCTAAGGGAAATAATCAGGTTTAAATTAGACAGTTTTCATGAAAGAGTTACTTCCCTTAGATAGTGCAATAGACATCGGCTTTATGACTCGGCGACAATAAACATACGACAACGACGGAATACTCATTTGCTTGATTCTTTTTATAATAAATTCCATTTTAACAAGGTGTCTTGCTTGATATGCATCGTTCTGCCATTTCAAGGGTGTAATCTCGCAATCAATATGCCCTAAATTAACACACGACATAATTGTACACAACAAGCAGTCGTTACTTTTCTTCGAAAACCTCGTAACTGCATATTGTTTTAATCTGCAATTACTTGGTGATGACATTAGCTTAAAAAATCGTGTGGTCAAATTTGCCGAAAATTCGAAAAACTGCGGCTGAAAGTGATTTCGGCATCAGTGAAAAGCTAGTGAGAGACTGGCGAAAAAACAAGACAAAGATCTGTGATGGTCCAAAATTGCAGAAATGGAGGGTTATTCGGATCAGTCCCTATGAGCCACAGAAAAATGATCAGAATGATTGGATTTTGGAGTTACGGGCAAGTGGCTATGTTGTAAGTAGGATCGGGATTCGCGTCAAGGCCCTTCAACTCGACAAGGACCAAAATACAAAATCCAGGGCGAGTTCAAAGCTTCTTCTGGGTAGTGTTGCAGGTTCGTGAATATTTTAGTCAATACCGGGAAGACCAGAAAAAAAAAACATTTTATTACACACCTGGCCAGCTTATCAATGGGAAAACCTACGGGACCACATCAAAGAAACGAGACTTAACTACTCGGCTGGTTCTGTGATGTTGACGATCCCGAAATATGCAAGATGTGCATATCCGACGATTACTTTAAACAAAGAGTTTTCCGTCGCCGGATTTACGGAAATGAAATTGTTGATTTGCAGGGTTGAATCTCGCGACCGGTAGGCGATCATAGACGGCACAAAAGCAGCTTTGCAAGTCACGGGCATTTTGTATGATCATACGGTTCCCCCGAAAGATCGCAGCTAAAACCTTACCTTCGTTTCAGATCAGAATAAATATTTCAGCCCACACGTTTTGATTCTTGTGCATGTATGGATAATCGTTAGACCCAAAGTGTAATTCATGGATATTTACATTCATGTTCAATTTTCGCCATTTTGTTTACCCCAAAACAGAAATATTTTTTAGACTACTCCATTTTGAAAGCTGTTGCATGCATACGACATAACTTCTTAAAAAACGATTGAATTACATCATGGAAAGTATCTCGGGGGAACGGAGAAATGGCTAGTTATCGACAATTTCTTCTTTTCAATGTTTTCCAATCTTTTTGTTCCCATGATTGTCGTCGAAATCAAGTCTTGTTTGTGAAAGGATTTAAGAGAGAGGTTAAATAGACGAACGTCGGCAAGTATTACTCTCCAAAGCCGATGTCTATTGATTAAGATCATCAAAATACATTACTAATTACATATCATTTCATAAGAGGTAATGTTCTTTGTTTTAAGAGAGTAGCAAGTATAAGCACGAGTCATGTAGATCTACATCTGCAAGAAATTTTCTTTTCACTAAATAGTCTACCCTTTGAATTTCTTTCTTCTTTTGAAAACTCTTTATGAAATTAAACTGTCTCTTAAATCTATCTACTCTAAAATTTAAAAATGTAGAGGTCAACACTCTAATAAATATTCACTAAAGGGTGACCGATTAACCCATTACCAGACGGCAAAATTTTAGGCTGTCCCAAATTCAAAGGTGCTGCAGACGAAATTTTGAAGTGAATGAAATATAACTTTTTTATTATTTTATTGTAGAAAATATTGTGGTAAATGAAGAGATTGCTTGTCACAAGCAATTTCTTCATTTTCCACAATGTTTTCCAAAGCCATTGTATGGTAGGGAGTCAAAAAGAGTCATTGTATGGTAATGGGTTAAGGGAGAGACTCGGGGTAAAGCTTCTTTTCTGACGATTGCCCTTTAAGTTCTAGATCTTTTAAGAAGCAATGCTTGTAAATACAGATTGGTTGAAAAAGAGAATTGTCCCCGCCCATCCATTGACTTACTAGTTGATTGACATGCTTCTCATATGAATAAGCACGTGATACAGTGGGATCCCTTTTGTTAAAAAAACAATATGACGTCTTGATGACGTAGCGTCTACTCAATCTGGGCTGGAATAGTGACTTCAAAAACACCGCCAACATCTGCTCAGTTATTTCGGAAACTGTTTCAAAATATGTTAGTTGGATTATTACCGGTGAATTTTTGGTTTGGATAATAGACTAACAGGTATCATTTTCTTCGTATCATCATGACGTTATCGCTTGCCGACCAAAAACAAAATAACCTACTAAACCTAGATGTATAATTTTCTACGTTACATCATAAAATCTGCATGAATTACCATTCAAATTAAATTGTCGAGCGTCCGTCGATTCAGTCGACGTTTCTGCGATTAAATTTCTTATCATTAATCACCGAATAATCAACGTGAAATAAAATAGTTTTTGTGAAGAGAGGGGAAATTAATTCGTGAATAAACCATTATTAGAGGCTCAAATTATCGATTAATCACGACTTTAGGCTTGCCGCAATAGGAGTAAAGCAAACAGGTGTAAAACACATTTTCTTGTATACGTTTTTAAATGCCAACATATTTTATCAGAAGTAAATCCGATAAGAACATAGTCCATGACAAAAAATTGGTATAAAAGTATCAACAAGAATTGTTTTGATATTTTTTCTTCCAACAGAAATTCCATGTCTCAGTAGAATAAAATGGGTGGGTAGTCTAGTCCGCTTCAAAATTAAATTAAACTTTATTTGAAAGTGATTTCGACATAAAACTAAGATGGATTGACAGAAAAATGGTTTAACCTGTTGTCATTTAACATTCTCACTACATTCAACAGCTTTATTTTGAAGTTTGACTTTGCTAAACTTGCTGGAATGAATCATTCCAGTACCTGCTCCATTGCAACTCAAGGGCGGATCCAGGAATTTTTTTCCAGGGGGGGGGGGGTCCAAGCCAAAGATTTTTTTTCCAGTGGGGGTCCAAGCCCAAATTATGGCTTAAATGTAGTAAATATGTAACGTTACAATAGAATTATACAGTCAAAATTTAATTTTCGGTCAATTCCAGGGGGGGGTCCGGACCCCCCGACCCCCCCTCTAGATCCGCCCATGCAACAAATAGGAAGGAATTTTATCCGAAACCCAGATCAATATTCAAAATGGTATCGGTTACATTATTGCAACTACCGTGAAATATGTGCATATTTTGAAATTTTTGCCATGTCATATACCACGGGCGGATCGAGAGGGGGTCGGTGGGGGTGTGTTTTGGACCTCCCTCCTGGAATTATCCGAAAATTATTTTTAAGCTGTATAACTTTAATGTAACGTTACACATTTTACACATTTTATGCCATCATTTAGGCTCGGAAAAAAATCCTTGAGTCACCATTGCATACTAGAACGTATAAGTTCTTATTTCGAAATTGAAAAAAAAATGATGTAAAAAAGTGCATCATATTGAGTTATAATTTTAAACTGAGTGATAAATGATTTGGAAAACTTTCATCAAAAGATGGTAGTATTTATAGTGTCGTGAACGCCTTCCTGAGGGGTTTGAAAACGCTATTTCTCAAGAGCTTCCGGGGAGGGGGGGGGGGGGCTCTGGCCCCGTGGACCCCTGGCCAGGGCGTTTCCATAGACCCATCGGGGGCCCTGTGGTCCATTGCCCCCCAGCTGTAAAATTCAGTATTTTGAAAGTATCTTACTTTCAACCAGGGAGGACAAGTGTGATTTTGAGGGGTTTTAGTTAAGTGAGGAATGCGTTATGAAGTACACAGGTTAAAGACGCGGTGATTGGTCAGTGGGCTATAGCCCCCACCTACCCCCCCCCCCCCTTTGAAAATTATAGATATGGGATGTCAGAATCACCTAAAATTATTTTTTTATCAAATATATTCCAAAATAATAAAAATATTTTTTTCTCATCTTTTTCTATCACTTTCTTTTAGAATATTGATAGAAAATGAGAAAAAAAAAATCAAATTATATTATTTTCGATTATATTTGATGAAGAAAAATAATTTTAGGTGATTCTGAGGTCCCATATTAAATTTTCTAAGGTGGAGGGGGGTAGGTGGGGGGGCTATAGCCCACCGACCAATCACCGCGTCTTTAACCTGTGATGAAGTATAGATCTATATTTTATTCAATGAATTTCTGTGACATCTTCTGAAATTGGGAAATCTGAATAGAACAAAATGGGTAAATATTTCATTTAAAACATCGTTCTTACCCAGAATTTTATTTAGTTTAGTATCAATTCCAGTCAATTTACGGGACATGCAGCCAAAACATCGCAACTACAGATTAAAGGGGGACCTGCTAGGCTGTCGAAAATGCAAATGGCACAAAAATTACAAACCAGATATAAACGTATGAAATTACCAACCTGAAGGGGTCCATTGTTAGCACTCATTGAGCTTTATCAAGTATAAAAATCCAAGTCAATGAATAACGTGCAGATCCGCATTCTATTGTCCTTTGTTTTTGTTTTGTAACGGTTACACATGCCCAACCTTCAAAAAGCAATTACGTCAGAGGTACGTCATCTGTGCTCAGCGAGATTCAACACACCGTACAACCGGCTGCGTCGTCAACGAAGACAGATTCGGCATCTGATGTCAGGTGCATGGTAGGTCAAATTAATTTACTTTTATGAATAAATGAAAGGATCTTTGGTATTCTATAGTTGATAAATACGCATATAAATGTTCAGTGCTAACTGCTTCTACAAAATAAACCTTTCCACGCATCCCTCGCAAATAAGGTCACAGTCATCGACGCAGCCGGTTGTACAGTGTATTAATACTGCTGGGGATGTGTCTCGTTGACCTTGACCTTGTCTCGTTTCGAAGTAAAAATAGAATCTGTAAACAAGCTTGTAAAGGATTGATCTATAGCAAAGGAAAGATGGATATTTGCCGTGATTGAGGTTTTTATGCATTGCAAATTGTTTTTCCATGTACAAATATGAGTTCCCGAATAGTTCAGAAGCATAAAAACCTAGCATGGGCCCCTTTCAGAAATCTGTCGTTACGACGTTTTTACTCCCAATCACTAAACACCCCAAAATTACCAACAAATTGGACCAATCTAACATTTTGAAAATAGATCTAGCTTCCACTGCTTTTCATATGTAGCATTCATTTTAACGATATAATTATGCCCCCTTTCGAAGAAAATGGGGGTATATTGTTTTGCAAGTGTCGGTCGGAAGGTCGGTCGGTCGGTTTTATAACTTGATTCTTGTCCGGAGCATAACTCAAAAACTATGTTAGGTAGAATCATGAAACTTTACAGGTGGATAGATCTCATTATGGAGAGGTGCAGTGCACAAGAACCGTAACTCTGTCGATCAAATTTTATGAGTTATTGCCCTTTGTTGATTTCATAACTTGATTCTTGTCCAGAGCACTACTCGAACAATATGTAAGGGAGAATCATGAAACTTTACAGGTGAATAGATTCCATTATGGAGAGGTGCAACGCTTAAGAACCGTAACTCTGCCAATCAAATTCTTGGAGTTATTTCCCTTTGTTGATTTTTACACTTAATTCTTAACCTTGCCTATATCTCATGTCCTTTTTCACATACAGCCTTGATATCTCACACATAGATACCTCCTTTCAACATGGTTCACATTTAACCATGACCTTGGACCTTGTGACCTTGACCTTGGAGTTTGACCTACTTTAAAAGAAATTAAACCCGGCATATATATCATAACCTTTTACAAAAACAGCCTTGATATTTCACACATGGACACATCTTACCAAGACCTTTCACAATTGACCATGACCTTGGACTTTGTGACCTTGACCTTGGGGTTTGACCTACTTTTAAAAAACTTTAACCTGGCCAATATATCATGTCCTTTTACACATACAGCCTTGATATTTGACACATGGAAACCTCCGACCAAGACCTATCACATACGACTATGACGTTGGACCATGTGGCCTTGACCTTGAAGTTTGACCTACTTTTTAAAAAAATTAAACTGGGCCTATATCTTATGTGCTATTACACATACAGCCTTGGTATTTCACACATGGACACATCTTACCAAGACCTTTCACATTTGACCATGACCTTGGACCTTGTGACCTTGACCTTTGACTTTGACCTACTTTAAAAAAACTTTAACCTAGCCGATATATCAATTCCTTTTACACATACAGCCTTGATATTTGACACATGGACACCTACGACCAAGACCTTTCACATTTGACCATGACCTTGGACCATGTGACCTTGATCTTGGTGTTTGACCTACTTTAATAATACATTAACCTGGCCTGTATTTCATGTCATTTTACATATACAGCCTTGATATTTCACGCATGGTCACTTCCAACCAAGATATTTCACTTTTGACCATGACCTTGGACCTTGACCTTGGAGTTTGACCTACTTTTAAAAAACTTAAACTAGGCCTATATCTCATGTCCTGTTACCTATACAGTCTCAATATTTCACACATGGACACCTCCTACCAAGACATTTCACATTTGACCATGACCTTGGCCTGTGTGACCTTGACCTTTGATTTTTACATACTTTTAGAAATCTTTAACCTAGCCTTTATCTTATGTCCTATTACACCTACAGCCTTGATATTTCACACATAGACACCTCCTACCAAGACCTTTCACATTTGACCATGACATTGAATGTTGCAACCTTGACCTAGGAGTTTGACCTACTTTTAAAAAGACTGAAACCAGGCATATATATCATGTCCTTTTACACCTACAGCCTTGATAATTCACACATGGACACCTCCAACCAAGACCTTTCACATTTGACCATGACCTTGACCTTGGCATTTGGCCTACTTTTAAACACTTTAACCTGGCCTATGTTTCATTTTACTTTTACATATACAGCTTTGATATTTCACACATAGATACCTCTTACCAAGACCTTTCATATTTGACCATGACCTTGGACCTTGTTAACTTGACCTTGGACTTTGACCTACATCAAATGTCGGCCTTTGAGGGGGCATATATGTTTTACAAACATCTCTTGTTATCTATGGATTTGCTGTAGCCTATGGTATTATGAATTTGTATATATAGATATGGATGAAAAATAAAGCTGTGTTTCTCTGTAAATATTCTATAACTTGTTTTGTTCTTTCATTTTATCATTATTTTTTTTTCAATTTGTTTCTATAGAATGTGATCTAATCACGAGTTCGGTCATCGTTTATAAACTTTATCGTCATTTTGACAAAATATATTTTGCGTATTTAAAATGGAGATCTAGGTCTTGTTTACATCGCATAAAACTTCATAGGTAAGAATTGATACTCTGTCAATCATATTTTTGGGTTTTTGCCCTTTGTTCATTTTCATATTTAATTGTTTGTCAAGAGCATTACTAAAAATTATGCGAGGTAGATTCGTGCAACTTCATAGGTGGATGGTGTCATTATGTAGAAGTGTATTGTACAAAAATATAACTGATGATAATGTTCGTGGAGTTATTGCCAATTTTCCCTTTTCATTCTTGATGTAAATTAATTCTACAATTGCACTACTTCAATTGTTAAAGGTTTACCCTTGTGGGGCATACATACATTTCATTCAATACTTCAAAGCATTCTCTGATAGGATCATGAAAAGCAAATCTTGTTTTACAAATAATTCTGTTGTAGCGACTTTCAGGCCCTTCAGGGCTTTGATTTAAGATTTCTTAAGGTGTTTTGGATAAAGCATTTTGAAGACCGAGACTTTGACCGAGCTGTTCCGAATGCTCCATATTTATACAAATGACGTCATCATGCCGTCATTTGTATAAAGTATGGAGCATTTGGAACACCGCAGTTTATGAATCATGGAGCATTTAGAAAAACTCGGTCAATTCTCTCCCATATAGATTCTACAGAATTTACTGAGGTGTTCCGAAAGAATTATAGAACAATGGCGGCTCCCAGTTATCGTCTTTTAAAGTCTTACTCAGAGGAACGCTTTATCCTAAAACATCTTAACGTATACAACCCATCATTAGCACCAAAGAGCTGGAGGCGAAATTTGAATAGTGCCAGTAAATCCTAAACTGTGTTATATTTCCTTTCCAAATACAAACTTAAGCATTTGAACGGTTTAGACTTTTGAGTTAATGCATAATTATGGAAATATTTGATGAAAATGTCATAAATTACCTCCCTTGCATATGAATATAGAATAAAAAGATATTTGTAAATTACTTTCTTCTTAGAGCATAATCTTGAAATCTGGCACGGTGAATCAACTCATTGAAGTGTATTTACAAGTGTGTGTAATTTGATGCATGTCCCATGGCTGGAAAGTTGTGTTTTTAATGATGGGTCATATACCTTAAGAAATCTCAAGATATCTCAAGAAATCTCGCTCTAAATAACGCACCTCTGGTCACTTGGCCATGTGCATAGTGTCAATGTTTTGCCATATTTGCTTTGTTACAGTAAAAGTTGAATTAAATGCTCAAAATAGGCATTTGTTGTTAGCATTGAAAAAGGGCTTATAAAGAATACTTAGGAGACATACTCACAGGTAAAAGTATCTACTGAAAACACGATGGAAAAAGGACATCAGATAGATTAATCTATCTAATGTCCTTTTTCTATCGTGTTTTCAGTAGATACTTTTACCTGTGGACATACTGGGTTCTTCCAGAAACATGTTGTAAGTGTAAAAAGATGTGGTTATGCTGATCTTTTAATTTTCTATATGTGAATTTATAGATAAATATCAGTTATTTGCAAAAGACCAAAATATGTGAAATTTCTTTCATTTAAAATTGCCGTCCGCAACACCTTTGAATTTGGAACTGTCTAAAATTCCGACGTCTGGTAATGGTTTAAATAGAGAAGATATTGGGACATTGTTGTTTAACCCTTTCCCAAACGGCAAAATTTTAGGGTGATCCACTTCAAAAACTGCCACAAATGACAAAATGGAAGTTACCGGTATTAAAGATAGAATTTGTATAAAATATGACGTAAAAAGTATTGAGACAAAAGGAGAAACTGCTGGTTGTCAGCAGTTTCTTCTTTTGTTTCAATGTTTTCCCAAGCCTTTTCTATTAGGGAAATCAAAACCATGTCTTGTTTGGGAAAGGGTACATTTTGTTTTGCATAGCTTTTCTTGCCACTTGATGATTGAAAATCTGTTAAACTGTCGATACAAAAAAACAAAACACAAGATTGGATATTGGAAAAGGATAGAGTGGCTGAGCACTAGCAGATAAGACCATCATGAGATCAGGCCCCGGTTTCTCGAAAAAACTTAAGTACGTTCTCATGCTCAAATCTGAGCACCGTGCTCAAATCGCACGAAATCCATGTGAACTTCAATCGGATTCCCTTCAACGTTGGAGAGTATTCCTTTGAAGTAGAGCATGTTCTCATAGGAATATACTTAAGTTTTTTCGAGAAACTGGGGCCTGGTCAATTTGCAACTTATTAGAGTCCGATTGAGATCCATGTTATCCCATTATTTATCAGACGACAAAATTTTGGGATAGTCCAATTTGAAAGAAGTTGCAGACAACATTTTCAATTCAACGAAGTTCGAAAATTGTTTAACTTTGGATAGAAAACATTGTGGGAAATGAAGAAATTGCTTGTCACAAGCAATTTCTTCATTTTCCACAATGTTTTCCAAAGGATTTATGTAATGGGCAGCCAAAAGGTGTCACTGTGTGGTAACGGAATTTATGTTTGTACGAGAAGATCTTATAACAGAACATAGCTCTTGATGAGACTTCCCATGTGTGCAAGCTGATCTGGATTTGTGTTGGTCTCATGTGTCATACTACCCCTCTTACCATGTCTTATCTCAATTATGAAAAGAATTGTTGAAGTCTGACCACTTTAATCCTTTTCTGAACACTGACTCTTTTTGACTCCTCAAAAGATCATTGCTTTGGAAAACATGGAAAATGAAGCAATTTTTTGTTCCAAGCAATTTCTTCATTTCCCACAATGTTTTCTATGCAAAAAGACCAAAGAAATTTAAATTTAATCCATTTGAAATTGTCGTCTGCAACATCTTTGAACTTGGACAAGTCTAAAATTTAACTGATTGGTAATGGGTTAATCCTTTTCCGAACAGTTTGGAATGCTCCAATTTGAAAGCTGCTACAGGCAACAAAATAATTTATGTCAAAACCAGAAAAAGTGCATATCATAGCATAGAAAATATTGAGGGAAAAGGCGAAGTGCTGATTATGAGCAATTTCTTCTTTTCTCTCAATGTTTTGCCTGAACATTCCTACTAGGAAAGTCAAAATGAGGTCTTGTGCAGGAGAAGGCTATTAGATGAATAAGAAAATGTTTAATGATGTTGTTTATGAACATAAAGAATAGGAAATTAAAACCCAGTGTTTCTATTTCTTTTGCATGATTCCCAAAGACCTTTCATAATTTTTATGCCCCTGTAGCAACAGAACGGGGCATATTGTTTCACTTGTGTCTTTTTTTTCCACCAATCTGTCTGTCTGTCTCTCTGAAAACTTAACATTGGCCATTTAAGGGGCATTAGTGTTTCACAAATCCATCTTGTTTTACTCACATCTTTTTGGAACCAAAATTTTGGTTGGACATCAATAGCTTTTTATCAGATTATTATTAACATATTATTTGCATTCAGCAAATCCCTGTTATTTTCTCCCTGTCTCTGCTTCAAATCTTTCTTGAGTTGGTCAAATATTGACAGAATGGTTGAAGAATAACAAAAATGTGATTGAGGTTGTTATTGTCTTGAAAAGAATTCATTCGTCAGCTTCATAACCCTAGCTAGCTTTTCCTGCTCACATTGAATTTGTGAAAAATAAATCACCCCAATCACCCATTTATGAGACATTTGTGACCCGTCGCGCTAAAAGGGACCTTATCGGATGTGTGAAAAATATCGACCCTAGTCTGTCTGCACAGTCCGCACAGCCAGACAAGGGCCGACACTTTTCACTTTTATGTATTATTTCTAAACTCGGTATGTTTTCCCTATCTTACTATATGTTCATCCTTCGCGTACAATATCTGGTTGACCTGTGCTGAGTCTGACAAGTTTGTCAAAATTTGGATTTTTGGACTCTTGATAATTAAGGTCCCTTTTAGCGTGACGGGTCACATTTTCAATCTGTTTGTCTGAAGATTGTGCTGAGCAGAAAGTGGGCAATGTAGACACATCTGTACAAGCTGATGTTAATCTATACCGGCTGCCAACGCTTTTTCCACAACAGGAATAATAGTAAATTATGAACAGTATGAGAGAGTTACCCCTTTCCCAAACAAGACCTGGTTGGGACTTCCCTTATATAAAATGCCTGAGAAAACATTGAGGCAAAAGAAGAAAATGCTGATAATCAGCATTTTCTCCTTTTGTCTCAATATTTTCTCTGCTATACTATGCTGACAGTCGCAAAGCGACTATGTCTGTTTTCATGATATTACTTCACTGTTTGTCTCCATTCGTTTCTTTGTTGTGACAGATTTGCCCACGAGTCCAGCTTGATGTTTCTTTTCTTCAGGTTTCTCTTGATGGTATCCTTGTTTCGTAGGCGTGGTCTGCCTCTCTTCCTTTGCCCAACCGGCAGCTGTGAGAACAGAATCTGCTTTGCGAGTCTGTGATTTGGCATCCTCATGAGGTGACCAGCCCATCGAAGATTCTTTCTGATCAGGAGGTCTTCCATAGATGGCAGCCCTGTTCTTTCCAGTACTTCCATGTTTGTCACCTTGTCTTTCCAGCTTATTTTCAGTATAGATCTTAGGTGCCGCATCATGAAGGCATGAAGCTTCTTCACATGGTGTTTGTAGACTGTCCAGGATTCTGCTCCATACAAGAGAGTAGATACCACAATCGCTCTGTATATCTTGCCTTTTACTTTCATGGACACATGGTGGTTGTTCCAAAGTCTTTGACGGAGTCTTCCAAACGATGCACTAGCCTTGGCCATTCTCTTTTGTATTTCAGCATCAATTCGGCCGTCCTTTGCAACTGTGCTTCCAAGGTAAGTGAATTCTGGGACAGAGTTTAGTTTGTTTCCGTCTACTGTAATATCCACTTCTGGGGTTCTTGAGGAGTTTGGTTGGTAAAGGACTTCTGTTTTCTTTATGTTGATCTTGAGGCCAAACTTCTTTGACGCATCCGAGAAGGCATTCAGAATGCGCTGAATTCTTTCTGGGGAGTGGGCAAGTAGTGCACTGTCATCTGCAAACAACAGTTCCCTGATCAGTATGAGGGCGCTCTTGGTCTTTGCTTTGAAGTGTGCCACATTGAAGAGATCAGCGTCTTGTCTGGATTGAATGTAGACACCATCTTCCATGCCTTGGAAAGCCTCTTCCAGTATAGCTGACAGGAATATGGAAAAGAGTGTTGGGGCCAACACGCAACCTTGCTTGACGCCATTGGTGACTTCGAATGTGTCTGAGTTGGTTAGTCCATCACTGATGTTTGCCTTCATCCCTGTGTGAAGAGATTCAATAATAGAAGTGAACTTCTCAGGGCATCCGTACTTCCTCAGTAGTTTCCACAGTCCTGCCCTTCCTACTGTATCGAAGGCTTTTGTAAAGTCTACGAAGACAATGTACAGTGGCTGGTCCTGCTCTATGCACTTTTCTTGCAGCTGTCTGAGACTGAAGATCATATCAATGGTGCTCCTGTTGGATCGGAAACCACACTGTGATTCAGGAACTACTTCTGGTGTGATGTGTTGCGACAGTCTGTCAAGAAGGATTCTGGCAAAGGCCTTGCCAGCAATGGACAAGAGGGAGATTCCTCTGTAGTTCCCACAATCTGTCCTGTCACCCTTTTTGAAGATAGTTACAATGGTGGCATTCTTCCACTCTTGTGGAACTGAGCCCTCATCCCATGCCTTGCATATTAATTCATGCAGTTTGACGAGCATGCTGGTTCCTCCATGTTTCCATACTTCTGCAGGAATTCCGTCTCCACCTGGGGCTTTGCCATCTTTCAGGCTCCCAATTGCTCTCTCCAACTCTACCATTGTGGGAGTCTCATCAAGGCAAGTGTTGATGTCACGTTGGGGTATCCTGTCAAGTGCTTCAGGTTCGATATCTCCGGAAACATTGAGGAGTTTCTGGAAGTGTTCAGTCCACCTTGCCAGTACTCTCTTGTTGTCTGAGAAAGTCTCCTGTCCATCCGCTGACTTTAGGTGTACAGGTCCTTTTGTCTGAGGTCCCCAGACTTCTTTCAGACCATTGTAGAATCCCTTCATATCATTTCTATCAGCAGCTCCTTGTAGTTCTTCCGCTTTTCTGTCCCACCAGTTCGTCTTAAGAGAACGGGTGTGCTGCTGGAGTTGTCTGCAAGCATCCTTGTAAGCTGCAACTGTCGATCTGGTGCCCCTAGTCTGTAGCACTTTCTGGTGGGCTTGATTCCTCTTGCCCAGTAGTTGTTGTAGTTCTTGGTCTTCTGGATTAAACCAGTCTTGGTGCTTTCAATATTTTCTCTGCTATATTGTACACAAATTCAATCTTTATGTCCATCATCTTTGTCTTTAACAGCAGTTTTCCAATTACAATTTGTTAATCCATATTTTGGCTGTTTGGGAAAGGGCAAACAGCTCATCCCACAGCGACAGACTGTCACTGTTGGAGAGTCAGCTTCAAAATAAAGAGGTTCAGAGTTTAACCCTTTCCCAAATGACAAAATTTTAGGGTGATCCACTTCTAAAATTGCCACAAAAGACAAAATGGGAGTTATTAAAGATAGAATTTTTGTTAAATATGGGATAGAAAATATTGAGACAAAAGGAGAAACTGCTGGTAACCAGCAGTTTCTTCTTTTGTTTCAATGTTTTCTCAAGCCTTTTTATGCTCCCCGAAGGGAGAGCATATAGCCGCCGCTTTGTCTGTCCGTCCGTCCTGTCCGTCCGTCATTCCGTCCGTCCGTCCGTCCGAAGTGATTTCTCCATAACCCTTGGGCCAAATCAAATGAAACTTACCATGTGAACTCCCTATGACATAATGCCGATATACTTTTCTCAGTTTTAGGATTTGAGGCCTTGTCATAGGAAAAGGGGACTTAAGGTCAAATATAGTTTTTCTTTAATTTCTCCTAGTCTAATGGTCAGAATTGATGAAATTTCATATTTGAGTAGTAAATCAGATGCCCTTGACAATAAACTATGTGAAATTTGGTTATAAAAATTATGTCATGCAAAAAGGGGGCTAAACATTTGCTAGCTTTATGTTAGCTCTGCATGGCATACATTTATTGTGACAATGCCTTATTCGGGGAGCATTGTCCGTCTCTGACGGCTCTTGTCTATTGGGGAAGTCAAAACCAGGGGGGCCGTATTACTAACGATCATATGTTTGATTTTTGCATAATTACTTGTAACAACAGCCCTGATTGGCTCATTCTTATTTCTCGTGCAATCAGATGTCTTGTTACACAGTTTACACAAAAACTCGATCGTACGATGTTTAGTAATACGGGGCCCAGGTCTTGTTTGGGAAAGGGTTAATCCCTTGTAGCAGAGCGTCAGCATCTCGATCAGGAGGTTCAGAGTTTGATCCCAGATATAGCTCCTGATAAATGACCTAGCAGAGCATCCCTAGCTAATAGCTAGAGATGCTCTGCCAGGTCATTTATCGTGTACTGTAGCAAGGTTGTTCTTGGGTCTCATATTCAGAGCGAGTACTGGATATGTGTATTTCGCAGGGAGCAGAATCGAGAAGACAGATTATCATAAGCTTTTAGTTGCCATCTTAATTGATGTAAAATATATAATGGCAAAAATCTAGATTTCAAATTTGTAAGCTGCTGTAGAAAACAAAATGATTGAATAACAAGCATTTTCTTATTTTGCCTCAATGTTTCCCCAAGCATTTTCTATTGGGCACATCAAAACCAGGTCTTGTTTTGGAAAAGTCAAAATAAACTGTTTGCATTGGTGTCATTCTTTCACCATTTCCTGAACTGAAGATTGGTTTTCATAGCATAATCATTTAAGTGTATCACACGGAGGAATTAAAAATGAAAGTCTAAGAAATTATGAAAAAAGAGAAGTATATTGTGCTTATAAACATATCACAGCTCAAATTGTTGTAAAGTCACTTCTTCTCTTAACCAAACAATTTTATATAGCTAAAATGACATGGAATTTATTCAAAAGACATGTTTATAAAGTTAGTGCAGACACATTGCATACATATGTTCACATCAAAAGTATTATGCACCAGAAATAACATGTGACAAGTTTTGCATCTGCAAGCTCCTTTGGTTGAGCGTCTTAAACCACTCTCACATAATGACAATTTTTGATGCATGCCAAACATGGTAAAGGCTTTGGATACCAATGCGGTAAATGAAGACATTGCTTGTGACAAGCAATGTCTTTGTTTCCCTCAATGATTTCGACACCAAAAAGACCAAAAAATGTAAAATTTCGTTCACTTCAAATTGAAATCTGCTACATCTTTGAATTAAGACCAGTCTAAGTCTTCCCCATTCGGTAATGGTCTAAGAAAATCCTTCCAAATGTTACATAATTATGCAAATGTTGCGGGATAATGTTGGTGCATTTTAAATTAATATCATGATTCTAAATGTTGAACTGTTATTCAAGAGTTTTCCCCATCTTAACCTGGGTTTGCAGACAACTGATTATTTCAGATAGCCAAGAATCAGTTAGCATACATACTGCAGTTGAATCATAGTCTATACTATTATGCTGTACCTTGCAAAGTAAAGCAGTGGGTAAAATGCCTCAAACATCAAAAGGGAAGCTATCACCTTGTCCAAAATAAAATTTTTCACTCTGTATTACAATTCTTTTGTGGGTTATCTCCCTTGCACCATAGATAATTTAGTTAACTTAACCCTGTGCAAACAAGACCTGTTTTTGTTGTCCTCTGCAGGAAAGGTTTAAGGGAAAATATTAATATTTGTACATATGATATTGTACTTAAATATTGTCAACCACATTACTTTTGAAAATGGACTACCCTAGAATTTCATCGCTTGGGAAAGAATTTTTCAGCAATGAAATTGTTGCTTGTTCATGCAGATATACTCTTTTAGTATACGTAAAACTAAGATCATTTGAACTGTTTATCCCTCTCCCAAGCGATAGACCTGATTTTTATGTCCCTGGTAGAAATGACTTCAGAAAACATTGCGACAACAGAAGAAAATGCTGATAATAAGTTTTTTCTACCTTTATCTTACCATTTTTTCTTCACTAGTTTAATAGCAATAACACTCTTAATCAACATCTATTCTGCCATCTACAACAGCTTTCAAAGTGAACCCACCCTAACATTGTGTCATTTGAGATAAGATTCAGAGCAACAGATAAGAGGGAGTAAAGACATTCTAACTTTGTTATTTTAAATCGAAACCCTATGTTGTGGGTACTCATTTGAATCGTCTTGACAAGAGGATTCAAATGAGTACCCAAAACATAGTGTTTGATGTACAATAAAGGAAATTTTGTATTTTAATCCTTTCCCAAACACAAAATCTGAGGGTGATTCAATTCAAAATCTGTTGCCAACGACAAAATTGAAGGTGAAAAATATTTGAGTTGTGTGTTATACATGTATAGTAAAGAAAACATTGAGGCAAAAGAAGAAAATGCTGATTATCAGCATTTTCTTCTTTAGTCTCAATGTTTTCTCAAGCCCTTTCTGTTAGAAACATCAAAAACAGGTCTTGATTGGGTTAAATAGCCATTATTGCCTCTTATCTGTAGCTCTGAAGATTATTCATAAGCAGGAAATGAGAGTAATTTGTCTTTTATCTGGTCCGGCAGTTGGAGCTCCTTCACTTTAGATGAAGGTGTTGCACTTAACACCGCCCACTTACACAAACTGAATAAAGTAAAATCTGTCTTCAGTTTCCACAGTCTGACCTTGCCATCACACGAACCTGTCACTAGGTAGTCACCCTTGGCAGAGAAGTCTATGCTCATGATCGCGGGGAAGCTAGCGAGTCTCTCGCCCATATCCCCACACTGGGATATCATGTCTATTTCAAATGTGATGTGTCCTGTCACGCTGTCTAACAGATATATACACATGTCTCGTGTAGCGACCGCGATCAGCGTACCTTGATGATTGTACTTCACATAGTCTATAGCTTCTTTAGTAAATGGCTCTGTTTCAAGGATCACAGATTTAGATTTTAAACTCACAACACAAACTTGTCCGTGGTTTGCTCCAACAGCCATGAGATCACTTCGTGAACAAGGATCAAAGTCAAATGTTCCTGACCAGCATGGAAATCGATCCTCGGGCAAAATCTCCTCAACAACATCAGCGACAACTTCAAGATTTTTATTGAGAACTACGAGACAGAAGGTGTTAGTACAGACTGCAATCAGTTCACTATCTGGAGACCATTTACACTCAATATGCTCATTGTACATTCGTGTAAACTTGAAATTTGGGAAAAGACGACCTAAGTTAACTGTAATGTCATCATAGTGTGATGTTTTACCCACTTTTGATACCATAAGTTCAAACATGTGGTTGGCACTAAGGACCATAGCAAGTTTTCCTCCATTTGGAGAAAAGGCACAACATCTATAATTACAGCATCGAATGTCCTTCAGCTTGCAGTAGACATCTTGTTCTTGTGTTGTCACAATTTTCACACCTTCTAGTCCAAGATATCCAATAAACTTGCCAGATGGATGAAGATCTACTCTCGGGTAGTTGGGCATTCTCGTGTCGTAGAAAACATAACCACCTGTAATGTATTGAAAATGCTTCTTTCATATTTTACAATCAATTAATCTCAAATGTCACCTGGCTTTTGCAATGCTACCAGAATAAGCTACAGAAAATTACTAATAATCTTTTGACTCTAATTTCTCATCTAATCGTTTCAGAAGAAGAAATATTATATCAAGTCTAAAGTCTAGTTACATAATGAAGAAAACATGGTAGAGTAGAAAAGTCTATCACATTAAAACATAATATGTCCTTCTTTTGACAGTTGACAAATTCAAAATTTATTAACAAAATGTTCTTTGCTGAATTAGGTTATTTCATCTAAGACACCCGCGCACACAACAGCCTCCGGAAGTCGTCCTTGGAGTATTAAAACGCTGCTCAAACGTTTAGTATTTGTTATTTTTAGTAACAATACTCTCAATCCGGTTCCCAAAGCGTTTTGGTAACAATACTCTCGAACCCAAAGCGTTTTAATAATGATACTCTCGAACCCAAAGCATGACGTGCATATGAAATCAACAATGAAACGGGGAACGATTGACTGTAAATCCAATAAAATAACCATCTTACCGGCTATCAACGAATACATTCAATTTAATAGTTTTTGTTTCACTTAAAACTTCGCTTTATCACTGCATGTTGAATGCACATGCTCTTAATCGCTGTATATTGAATGCATGTGCGTCATTGTTTTCTCCGCATATTTAGGGAGCCCTGTTTTGATAATGTCGATTTGTGACTATATTTAGTAACAATTCTCATGTATACAATGTTGATTTCCCGTAAACCCATTTTTTGCCTACAGAAGTGTGTTCTGCGGGTATAGACTAAAACATAAGTGAAAGGACCTAATTAGAATAAGCATGTAGAGTAGTGTATGTGTAGGTTGATCTTTTTCTATGCTACATGCCAATGTGACAGAATGTTAGGCCTGACCAGGATCAAAGAATCTTTCAGGTATTTTGATACAATCATAGTTAGCTGTACATACTGAGTTTATTTTCCAGAATCTGAACAATCATGATTCTACCATTAGGTACATGTTTGTAGGTCATCCAGGCATGGTTGGATCTGGGAGTAAAGGCGCCGGCGGTGACGACAAGTTTTGTGTCGTCATTCGGGAGGAACTTTGCTGAACACCACCAATAGGCATTCTCTGGCTCTGGTTTAAAATCTGAAAAAAAAAAATGAAGACATTTGTAGCTAGTTGCTCACTAGAATTCCCTTTCACCCTTTCCCAAACGGCCAAAATTTGGACTTTTCCTATATTAAAGCTGCTGAAAACGACATAATATGTTGTTAAAGATATGATTTGTGTATAATATAGCACAGAAAATATTGAGGCAAAAGGAAAAACTGTTGGTTTTGTCTCAATGTTTTCTAAAGCCATTACTATTAGGGACGTCAAAACCAGGTCTTGTTTGGAAAAGGGTTTATGCAATTATAGACCAAGTTTAAATCGCTTAATATCAATGTAAATCTAAACTATCAAATTTAATAGCGACTCTTAAAATTAGCATTTAAGACAGCATTTTCACATGTCTTTTGTGTTCAAAATGTGAAAAAATCAATAGTTTGCTGATTTCTCAACGAGCCCCTATGTAGAAGATACCCAAAAAATCAACCCAAATAACCAATCTCATGCATATCACCAGCATGAGGCTTGAAGTTGATGCAACCTTGAATATTATACATGTTTAATGAATAGGCTACTATGATCTTCATAAACAAAACTCTCTTTCTTTCTTCCTTGATTTGAATTGTGTTTTGATAGTTTGGTGTAAAAATATTGAAAGTTTGAAGTTGGCATATCAGCAAGTTTGTGTTTGCAACAGTTTGATGGCTCAGCGTGAAACACTTGTAACTGCCTATAAACATATAGGCAGTTACAACAGTTTTGGGCTGAGCCATTGAGTTGTGCACTAACCAGGGATGAAAAGGGTACAAAATTTCTACTCGGGTATCCACCTTACAATTACCTGCAGGTACACAGGCACCTACACAAACTTAGAATTGTTTCATGACAATTTTATTGAATACCAACTGCATTGAGCTTGTCGAGGTTAAAGATAGAATATGGGATGTTGGATTTCCTTAACAATAACCCTTTCCTAAACAGATAAAATAGAACTTGTCCATTTTAAAAGCTGACAGGAAGCCAAACTGATATTGATAAGCTATAAATTGTCTGCAAGTTAGCAAAGAAAATATTGAGGCAAAAGGAGAAAATGCGAAAATATTGAGGCAAAAGGAGAAAATGCTGATCATCAGCATTTTCTTCTTTTGTGTCAATTTTTCCCAATCATTTACTTATGGGGTTAGTCAAAAGCGGGTCTTGTTTTTGGGAAAGGGTTAAACTTTATCTGCATTCAACCTACGGTAGTTCTTTTGCAGTGCCTTGAACTCATTCACAAGTTGTCCTGGTAGTTTTGTGGTATTTTTGAGAGTGACCTACTACCACGACGAGAGCCGGCGAGAGTTGAACGAGACGTGTGACGTCACATGGCCTATATAGACACCAATGAGGGGCCGTCTCGGCCTCTTCGTTTCTGATATCCATAACAGGTAAGCGTATTTACGTTCCTTTATCGAGTACCCACAACCACAGCCACATGGCCCGTGTCTGTGCTTGTTGGGCAGCTTATATTTGTTTATCAATCCAGTTACCCATACCATAAAATGGCGCTGCGAATAAACGAATCTGCTGCAGGAAAGGAGAGCACCTTTATTTAGTTCGTCTGCCAAACGAACACTTCGCCATTTTTTGTTTGATCCTTAGACCGCGTGCACCGGTATTGAGGAAAACAAAGACAGGTATGGCTAAATATCTGTCATAAATGGTTTGTGCAGCATTTATTTGTTGCATTTATTGCTTTGGTTCCGCAATTGCGGCGGAATTGAAGTGTCGACTTGTTTTGTATTTTGATTGTCTTGTCAAATTTTGCACCTTTTCAAAATGACCGCCATGTGTCAGTGCTGGTTTCCGGACTTGCCCCTGTCAGCTGTTTCATTTTGTCACTGCGAAATTTTCTGCATATTGAAGCAATTTGTTTGTTAAGGCAGTGTCATGGTCTGGGTGACGCTGACTTGACAAATATTTTTCTTCAAAAGTCAAAACATTGTTTATATTGAGACAGTCTGGAGGACTTTAGCTTTATAATTTTGTTTTGTATTTTTTTTATTTAGAATAATTTTATACATTTTCCTGACGGACAAGTGAGAGAGTTGGTCTCGAGGACCTTCACTTAGAGCTGAGGTATCAATTTTCATTATTTTGCTTCTTTTCATTCAATATTTGCAACTTTCATAATGTTGGAAGACTTGTTGCATCGTTGTGCATGCTCGGAAGATTGCAAACTTGATTTTGCATCTTGTAGAAGCAACTCTAACGATTGCGATGTCTTGCCGGACATGTGAAATGGTTAAATTGGATGTTTTTCACTTTCAACTACAACATTTGAAGTTGTTGTTCAGATTTTTAATGAAATTTAGCATAAATTTTGATTTACAGTGTTTTTGCCTTAAATTTATGGTTTTTGAGTATTATTGGACCAACAATTTCCAATTTTAGCCATTCAAACAGGCAAATCACTTTAAATGTATAATTTAATTGTAAATAATATGGCTTCACTTTGTAATTTTAGCCATGTTTTGATTTAGGATTTAATTAATCGGATCAGTAAGGACTTCAATGTGTATGAACTGGTCTGGAGGACCTTTACTTACAACTAGAATGTTTTTTTTCAATCTTTGCAGATTAATTACTTTCTATGTCTACCAGACACTTATTTGTCAGATGTTGTTAAACCATTATTGTCATTCTCTTTGGCTATTTTCAAATATACTTGCTGTTAACATATGGAAGCTACATTTATTATCTACAAGCAAGGTCCAATTTCCAAGTTAACAGTTAGTACCACAAAATATATACCATTCCTGTGAGTAGAATTAATTTTGGTTTACTTCAATTTCTAGCTCCAGCAATATTTTTGTGTTGCAGGGGGAACATATATTGTTTAGCTCCTGCAATATTTATATGTTGAAGGGGGGAACATATATTTCTAGCTCCTGCAATATTTATTTATATTGTAGGGGGGAACATCAAATTCTAGCTCCGGCGATATTTCTATGTTGCGGGGGAAATATTAATTTCTAGCTCCTTCAATATTTCTATGTTGTAGGGGAAACATTAATTTCTAGCTCCGGCAATATTTCGGTGTTGCAGGGGGAACATTTTTGGTATATATAATCTATATACAACAGAAAAATATATAATCAATACTTTGCCAACTAGCCTTGAAAGTGCTATAATTGGATAGTTTTGATTTAAACATTTGTTTGTACATTAATTGTAGTTCCAACTAGCTTTATTGCTATATCTGGATTGCGGTTATTACAAATAAATTTTTTGTTTGTTTATAAATCTGTTCCACATAGCTTATGCTTAGCTTGGATAGATTTTTGTTTTGTTTTTGTGTTTTTTGTTTACATCAAACTTAGTCCCTAATCAATAATGGCTGTGAGTACACCCTTGAAGATTGACTTAAAGACTGCACCTTATGAGGAACTGCAACAGTTATATGGAATTCATTCCAAAACTGCTAAAAAAAAGAAAAATTTGGTGAGGGGGAGAGGTATGGTCACATAACTAGGCCAATGTTAAACCCATTACTGCCAGTAGCAGTTGATTCTGACTTTTGGGACAGGGTGATTTACGGCTAAAGCAATGTAGGGATTCGGATTGATGCATAGGCTCCTAGTACACTTAGTTGTGTACATGAGGAGATTGGGGATTATGTGGTTGAGGAGGAGGTTTGGGATGTTAGTGATGATGATGATTGGTTTCACTACTGGAAACAAGAGCAGGTATGCAAGACTCATGTTACATATAGTCCTACTGGTTCAGATTCCTTACCTTTTAGGCTTTTAGGGATGAGGGAATGGATCAGACAGGGCAAAGCCAGAAAAACAAGAGTAAGGAGGTGAAGACAGAACAAGGGAAAAAGACTTTGTTGATGGTAAGATCTTTTACTCTCCTTATCAACCACAATATTTCCATCAATTAGGGCTATACCAACAGATGCCCAATTAGCCGAAACCTGGTATGAATCAAGCCACACAGAAAATGCCAGGTATGTGGCCAGGGTTCCCTTATGGCTTCAATCCCATGAGGCCAGGAGGGTCCATGCAAAATAGGGCGCAAAAGCAAGCAGCACTTGCGCCAGCCACACATGCCCCGGCTAGAGGGCGTATCAATGACCAACCGGTACCAAATCAGGCAGGTAGTGATTACATAATTCCTAGAGGGGGTATCAATGACCAACCGGTACCAAATCAGGCGGGTAGTGATTACATAATTCCTAGCCGGCCAGGAATACTAGCGGAAGGAAATCATCAACCAATGTTGATAGAGCTTCCTAGATCGCTATCATATGACGGTAAGGGATATTGACAAGCCTTCTTTAACAAGTTCACCAGCGTGGCTTCCATACAGAGATGGATCATGGATGAAAGGAAGGACTAGTTAGTAGTATCTTTGCCTGAACCTGATTGATGTGGCAAGCGAGTACTTCACTCTTATGGACAGCCAGGCATCCTTCGGTTTCGCTAAGGATCAGAAGATAAAGCGGAGATACAGCCTACTACAATCAAGGAGGCATAAGACAGGGTTAAGTACTTCATGCATACCCATTGTATGATACTTAACAAATGGAAGTCCATCTCCCTGGTGTCCCAGGTAACTGAGAAACAGCCAGAAGAAAGCCGGTTGGATCAAATAGAGATGAGAATCGATCAACTGGAGAGAAAAAGTTGACTCCATAATTGAAAAAATGGAAATCCTTTTTAGACGAGACAAAGCAAGTATATGAGTTCCTTCACCTGAAGGATTCTGAGGCCTAACTTCAGTACAGATAAAATAAATTCATTATGATGATTATTATGAAACAGACGAGATCAATGTTGTTTCAAATTCATTCCTGTCACTGTTTGGTGATAGGGAGATTCAGGCCATAACTAACACAGTAGTTAAAGTAACATTGGTTTCATATGAACATTGTAATAATTTGAGTAGTTCCATTCCTATCATTAAGTCACTCTTAAAATGGTGGGAAGGGATCTCAAGATTAAGCTGAAGTTTAAGGCTAACACAAAAAACATTCCCAAAGAGTATGTAAAGTTTGGATCTCGAACCACTAGCATGATAAGCCCTCAATTATCAGATGCAGCTTAATCGTTGCTAAGGTGACAGCTTCCAACACTACCAAACATATCGCCCAATGAAATTTGCTCGGGTTCCATGTTTGCCATTGTTTGGTATCAGGCACAATAGTGTCCCATATAGAACATTGTCTAGTAAATAGCAGCAATCTTTCTAGTGTATTTTCTAACAATTCACCATCTTTCTGTTACACTTCTATGTTACAACTTTAAGTGTAAAAATATATTATGATGGGCAACTGCTTTGAATCTCAAAAGAGAAAATATCTTGTAGCTGAAACTTATGAAAAAAGGGGTTCATCCAACCCATGGTTAAGTCACATATACCATGGGATTTCTTAACCATTAAACCAATTGTAATGAGATCTTTGATAATAAAGTGGGGAAGTAAGTCTTCCTAGGTCTTGGCCCGAGATAAACAGAATTTTGTAATTGTTAGGTTGCACAAAAGCCAGATTAGTCAGTCCTGAATCACATGATATGTCCTCCGAGCTTATTACAAACACGGTGTATATTAGTATGGTACTTTACATACGCCAATATGACTATCCCGAACCCAAGTCTTTGTGGTGTGACCAAATTTTTGATTAAAATGTATGTCTTTTGCCATATATATCAGATAGGGGGAGAGGCATGGTGGAACAACAGGAACGGATACACGACAAAGCTCCACTTTTCACGACCTGTTACCAAGGCAAAGTACATTGCGTCAACTTTCTCTGATGTTGATGTGGAACAAAAATGCATTATATGAGGTAGGAGAAGATAGATCCAGGCATCAAGTGACTCCACTCTGGTGTGCCTCGGTTGCATACAGACTCGAGGTAATCACGTCTCGCGTACAACATGGAGCGGAGGTAAACAGTCCGTTCAACATTGACTCCACACCTGTCAAATCTGCTTGCTACATGACCAATATAGCTATGATAAAATTCCTTGTTGATAATGGAGCAAATATACATATACCAAGTGTAAATGGTGGATCAATTGAAGATTTTATGGAACTGATGTACCAAAACGCAACATTTGTAATTTTATTTAGACTAAACAACAAATAAATGAAAGAATCCCATGGATTGCCTTGTGTTGGATTCAAATCACTTACCAAGTTACCAGCCTACCACCGCACTATGTGAATTAATAGGCCAATTTTATTAGATGTTGAGCGAGTCACCAGAATTAAAGAAATTTATATGGTCACTGCCAGCAAACCACAAAGGCTTGATGGGTTAACATTTCCTATTGTCCATAATCATTGGAAAGGAGGAAATATGACTTTTACCAAACATTGACATTCCTATTGTCTGTCTATCAGAAAAGAGGAAATCATATAACTTAATCACTAGACTTGTTCCTACAACCTTCTATGGTTGG